>JASTWP010002266.1:0-46358 GCA_030770255.1 Temnothorax ravouxi
ATGCGAGTGAAATTCCGTATCAGCGTTAAATCCATACGGAAGTACACTCGGTACGTGTGCTTGTAGAATGCCCGACATAATTACACAGTCGGTGCCGCATAACGGCATTTAACCAGTAGTTTGTAATTGCCAAGTTACTGTACCGCGGAAATGAAACAAATAAAAAATGAAGCATATGCATATAGATGTTAATTAGTTGATGATGCACCTTGAAATGAATCACACGTCGACGGCGGGCACACAGTCTAAACGCGGGTCGATTAAACGTGACATCCCGAAAGTTAAATTGCGTTTACTTAATGGTAATCCGCGTCAAAATGCGCTTACGTGTTACGCTACTCCAAGCGTAACCTGCGAAGCGCGTATCTACATACTTCACATTGGTTTAATGTTAACTCTCGATTTAGGCGCGAAATGGAGTAAGATTTG
This sequence comes from Temnothorax ravouxi, assembly GCA_030770255.1. Taxonomy (NCBI): domain Eukaryota; kingdom Metazoa; phylum Arthropoda; class Insecta; order Hymenoptera; family Formicidae; genus Temnothorax; species Temnothorax ravouxi. The sequence continues at coordinate 430 of JASTWP010002266.1, forward strand.
TGTACTACTTTCCAAGAATATAAATTAACAGGCTTATACATAGCGTTATATATATATAAATATATATATATATATGTTATATACATTTCTATAGTTTTAATTAATTCTTAAAAAATTATCATTTTATCATATATTGTACCTATATATTTTTATATTCTAAGCGGAAAGGGATCGAAGATAAGATTTTTCTGTCTCTTTTTTATTGTTGTTGCCATTAACTTTTAACACATAAGAGCTTATTACTTCAGTTAGCATTTTGTGTGTGTGTGTGTACCCTTAATTGAGTTTTTCTATTCCTTCCTCTAACTATATATTATAGATAAAGCTATATAACTTTGAAAGCTACTGCAAGTACTTAAAATTACTTACAATTAGTTTTTTATGATATAGATATAGAAGTGTAGAAGACTGAAGAAGGTAAATCATATTTTAGTCGAAAGATTTCTGAACAAATAATTCTAAAAATTATAATTTACTAATATGTGATAAACATAAAGTATAAACAAATATTTAATATCCAAAAACATTAATGTGCTTACGTTACAATCCATTCAGATTACTCTGAAAAAAACCTATTTTCGAACTTATAATCTTTTAGTATAAAGTTAAAGAGTTAATCCAAACTAATCTCTAAATATTTAAAAACAGTAAAAAGAAATCATTAACCGGCATTAAATATCCCTTTGTCACAAAATTACGAGTATCATCAACTATCGCGCCCGCGCCGCGCTCGTGAAGAATTAATTGAGCGTACAAAAGTAAGTTTTGCGCCAAGATTATACGTTGACTTTCAGTTTAATAATCACTTTAATTAATCAGAGAGACGTGGAGGTTGAATTTTGAAGTGCGATTAATTTTGATATCATCATAAACGTCGGTACAACTGAGCATTCACATTGCGGCGGGGGAATCGTAGGAGCAAGTGCGCGCGACGTAAAGCATCTGTTTGATGCTGTTATTTCGTGTCTCAATTACATCGCAACTAACCCATTTCGTGGGGCAATGGCTCGGAATAATTTCCTCAACAAAATTGCCGCACGCCATTCTCCTCCGCGGGCTCTCGTGGGACTCGGCAACAAATGTCTTCTTGTTTCAAACGGTGTCGATATAGGCAAACGAAGTTCTCCCTTGTTTTTCGATCGATATACCCTATACTATGTCGCTTAAGCGCAACGTTATCCAAGTAAGGCGTAGGATGTCCTTGCTGGAGTTACCTAAGTCTCGGCTAAAGGCCGTTTTCGTACCCGGTTATTTAAGATTACTCTCCGGGGCCTGCCCCACAATTTATGAAACTCGTAATGGGCTCCCCTAGGCGTAACCTTCTGCCGACGTATAATGATTACGCGAGTGCTTGTGACGGCGAAATAGGAACTCGGAGTTACATTTAACGACTCCCCCCGTGCTGTTAAATCTAACTGACGCGGCCAAATTTGTAAGATGAGCCACGATACGCATGATTTGGATTGTTCGATATAAAATGATATATAACAAACCGAGAGACTATATTGTTCTAATGCTAAAAAGAACGGTTTGATTAATTTATAATTTCTGTAGAATTTCCTTGAAATCAATTATCGTTAAAATTATAATTACTCTTATATCATTTCAGATTATTGTATAAAGATTTGTAATATGAGCAATTGTTTACTGTTAGTAAATTTTAAGTCGAGCGTTTTGAATCAATTTCTCTGAGCAAACAGTAATAATGTGTTAAAGTCGATGCTAAGATCAATCTTGAGTTAGACGGAAATCGGACGAATCACTTCTTTACGGGATGATTAAGGCCAAAACTCGTAAAGCATCCTCCATCTCGCTGGGACATACTTTCTCTTATTTTCTTTGTCAGCTGCTGTATTTCCCCTCACAAAGGAAGACACGTTTCAGATGAAAAGAAGCTCACGGCCGTGCAATCCTCGTTTCTTATCGCGCGCGCTTAACGTATTGCCCCGACATTACCTCTTTATTGCTCATTAATTCGCGAAAGCTTTTGTTTCGTCTGCAAATCACCATCAAAATATCGAAGTTGTTCTTCCTTATTGCCTATTATACCCGGCAAAAAAAAGAGCAAGAGATATGCATTATACATGTATCAAAACGAACAAAAAACCCGCTAATATTCCAGCGAAATTCACATCGTACGCGATACTGCACGATTGAGCGGCGGTTCTTTTCATTCATTCAACGCCTGATGATGCCCATTAATTTTTGCTCCATATCCGAAATTAGATCACTATTAGGTTCCAGGTGACAATCGATGTACGTATATGCGTACCTCATGTTCGCTTAGTATCAGCATGCGGTAATTTATGGATACAACCGTCTGGCCGGAGGACCAAATCGAAACGTGCCGGCAATTTACGAGTTACAAACCTTCTGCGTTTATAAAAGCTGTTTTTCGAAATGTTAGTAGGACGAATAGTTGTTTTTTCTTCAATTACGATCTCTTTTGAAAATATGTTTTTCAACGAGAAAAATTCATGCTTGATATATTTTCTTCGAGACGACAAAATAATAAAAATCGCATACAATTACTTGAGTTCAAATTTGATGTTTCGAATAAGATAAATGAGCAAACTCTTCAACGTGCAGTATAAAAGCTGTTTGCATTTTGGTGCGTAGCATTCGCTTTGACACATCAAATACCGCGGAAAACGTTTTACGTATCTCCGAGAAAAACCGCTACGAGTGAGGTTGCCCATCCGGATTTTTTGCCGAATACCACACTTAGAGATCGCAATCGATTCAGTTTTTCGCGACGCGCTCGACGCATCGACCGACATTACAGCTTTATTGCGCAATAATTCGCGGACGGAAAGGACTCCTTCTGCTCTTGGCGGGAAAATGTCGAGAGCGTCGCGACCCCCTCTGCCCTCCCCTCGCCGCCGTTTCCGCCCCTGAAATCCGTCCTCATGGTGAAGCACAATGCAGTCTTGGCTCAATTCATTAATGGTCGCATACATCGTCCGAGCGGAGAGATGTACGAGGCAACCCTCGTAAAGTCGTCGGGAGTAGTAAAGTGTCGCCTTTGGCCAGCCTCGGGGACGCCATTATCTCTCCTTCTCCTATAGTAATCCGCCCTATCACGCTCTTAAACGTGTGGCGCAGTTTTGCCGCTTTCTCCATCGTTTGTCTTGTCTCTTATTCTTCTTTGGCGAGATTGCAAACCCATATACGTATATACGTACAATCTGTAGAATGTGAAAGAAATGCATTTATTAAGCAAAGTAGTATATGCTTCGCGCAAATTAATTATTTGATTGTTTTATTATTCAAGAGACTGGATAGTTAACAGCAGCAATTAAGCATTTAAAATGTCGATTGTCATACAATAATCACTGATTAGTCATAATATTGATTCGCAGTATAAGAAAGAGAGCGTGACGTAATTGACTGCGTAATGGCATTGTATAAAGTTGAATTATAGAACAATAATGGCGTGTTAGTGAATATGCATTTCGCAAGATGTGCTGAGCTCATAAAGAGATAGTTTTTACGAAAGAATTGCCTTTGGCTATAGTCATGATGGCGCCGTTTTCTATGACGCTCTTTTTATGTGTCTCTTCTCTTCCTAAACGACACAGTCATGTCACTTTTTTATGGATAAAAGTATCAGGCAATCATTTCTCAGTAATTGTGATTAAAAATTTGAAATCTATTAATGTTAAAAAGTTCAATATTTTATTTTTCCAATCAAAATGTTGATTATTGGAAGCTAATAACACATCTAATTTGGCAATATTTTACTTTCGTCGTCTTAATTGTTGTCATTCTACTTAAAATTTAGGTCCATTTCAGGTAACTCCAAAAGACTTAGATTGTAATTCATGACATGTCTATGAACAGAATAGCAATAATACCAAAGGGCTTTAAAACCTCTATACCGCGGGTAAATGAGGTAAGCTGTATACGTCGCAAAAAAAGGAAGGTACACCAAATGCGTCAGCCAAGTCGCCAAAATATTCACGCACTGCGCAACGAATTTACGCCAAAAATGTATTTTCTCGAATTTTAAATTTATTAGTATTGACGGACGGTCGATGCCTCGCGGCTTTTCTTTACTCCGGCGATTCATCTTATTCCGCTAATCCATAATGAAAATATGAGAGACAAGTTTCGCGTGCATTGACGAGAATTAAGTTTAGAGGGCAACGCGACATAGCCGAAACAAAGTTTAGTTAGGCGAGCAATTACCGTCACGATAATCATTTCCCGTCCCGCGATTCATCGACTCTCGCCTGAATGCGAACGGGATGCTGCAGTACACCTCCGTCCCCGAAAACTCCGAACCGTTACGGCGTTGGTCGTGGAGATGACTCGATCGCTAATTGCTCGTGGGAATTCACGCCTGCCTCTTTCGTTTGCTCGCGATCGCGATTCGGTAAGTAATGAGAGAACACGCAGCTCCCACCACCGCTACTTGCCTGTTCGAGCCGTTCGAGCGTCGCCGTGCGCGAGTGATTATACGGCGACCTTGCCTACACACCTACACAACGCCAACGGCCGCAGCGCGCGCTGAACGCCGCGCGCCACAAAGGAAAATAAATAAACGCCACCGTCAGGTACGCATATGTACATACACACACATGCTCGCATTGCCGGTCGGCACGAAATATTCAACGTACCACAAAATAAATGTGGAGTATATTCTGCTCCTAGTGTTTTAAATTAATATAAATTCGTTGTAAGAAGATATGCTACGATTATTCATTGGTTTATTAAAATCGCACAATTTTGCTTGTCTCAAAAGAGATGTAAAAAAAGGTTGGAAAAAATAATGAATTAATTTCCATTTTTCGATTACATAAAACAAGGACAAATTGCAATCTTTAAATTTAAATTTAACGTTAGACTTAACGATGCTTGTGGGGTGCAATAATTAACATTCCAATTTCCATGTGAAAAAGAATTGCATTATCTGCATGTGATAATTAAAATTTGCTATTTGTAATATATGTTCAATATATATGTTCATATATATGTTCATTTGTAATATATGCAGCATATCTGCACATAAGAAACCAAAAATTAAAATCACTTTGCTAGTAAAAAACTGAGCAGTGGAAATCGACATTGTGAGTTACGATAATGAATAGAATAAAATAAAAACTGACAGATCTATATTACGTGTAAAGGCAGGGATCTAAGCATAAATTCTATACAAATCGACCAAATTGCGAAATAAATAAATTTATCGATTTCTCTCGATTCTGTAATGATTTGTACAATTTCCTTATTTCGAGTAAGTACGATATCCCTTTTAAACACTATCTTATTCTTTATTGCACACCTACGTATTTGATAGTATCAAACTATTGTAAGCAGTATCATTCCTTCTACGTGACAGCTCTAGGCGATCGGCGTTAATGCTTCGTGAGCATGCAGGATGCGTTCGCAAGTGTGCGCGTGAATGCGGGTGTCGTCGTTGCAAAATCGCGGGTATCGCGAAATACGCCGGTTCGCGCGCGGAATATCACGCGAGAATAGGATGGATAACGGGCTGAATGTTAAGTTAGAAACGAGTTTCCCTCCGCGTTTACAAAATCGCGTGTCTTTTTTTATTACAGGAGAAAGCCATTCGTCACTTAGCTCGAAACATACCGCCTATAGAAATTTGTGGATAATGGAAAATAAATACCTTTGGAAAATCGAGGTTTTTTTTTTTATATATATATATAATCGAAGCGAGATACTCAGCAACGCAATAAGGTTAAATTTATTATTTATGTACTTTGTATCTTCGATCATAGACCAAATGCAAATATATTAGATATTTTCATATTTCTTGCAGAAATCTATATTTGATCGTAGATTAAATGCAAATATACTAGATATTTTTATATTCCTTGCAGAAATAAGTTATTTACTCATGGAAATGTCCGATTGCGAGTAATCAAACGATCAAACTTCTTTCCAAACGAGATCCACAATTGCTCTTTATCAAATAATAATGAAAATCCTTTATATGTTTCACGCAACTATAATGTAATTCGCTTTAAATTTAAAAAAAGCGAAAATTTTTCTCTGTAAATGATGCTTGTTACAATTGCTTCCGGTACTGCTAGGAATGCATTAAGTTGCCTCTACATCCGTATAATTAGCGCTGGATATCTGATTTTTATCATTGCGTAAACACAAGAACAATCGCTAGTATTCTCACATATGCGATGCGAACGACGCATCTTCAACGTAATACACTTCAAACGACTTTTATGAAGTGCATGTGTGTGCACAGGCGGCTTCTTTGCGCAATGCAAACAGCCAATCGAAGTCATTTTAAGTGCTAGAATAGAATTGGTGAGATATCTTTTACATAACTTTAATCGTGCTCGGCTGTTTGTTTTCGTCCGATATCGTACAGCTAAATCGAGAGTTTAAACCTACTTACTGACTTATATCATCGTGACAAAATATGTATCATACATTTCCAATGTTTTCATAGCTCCGCGACATTCTAGGAAATATATATAAAGCTGCAAAAGTATGTCATAATTGTTAATAATCGCGCGGGAAATGTAATTGTAGATTTAGAGTGAAAGAGATTCGCACGAATGTTGACGTACGTATAGCGCGATGAAGAAAGGCAACGACATAATAGAGATTATTCGCGGTCGGGCGAGTAACCTTCTTTAATTGAGTTGACCCTAGTCGACAATTAAACAAATTGGAGAGGTCGCGTGGACGTCAGAAGACGAGATCTTTCGTAGTTTACGATGCTAGCAGATATGTCGAAAGTAACAAGAATCGCCGGAGAATATTTTTGCTGCTTTTATTTCAATGTTAATTGTCATGCATATATATATAAAACATTTTAATAATTTTATAAAGATGCTTTTTTGTAAATATACCTACATATACAAAAATATGTATAATGATTGCAAATCAGATTATAAGATGTAGACGAGAAGAAAAGAAGTACGTTTGTAAATGGCATTATTATTCATATTCATTTTAAAAGGCGTGGGTATCGCAAAGTTGATCAGCATGCCACAAGTCTCGCGCGAATTTAAGCTTTTATAAAGTATATATCATCAAGGAAAATACAAATTACTATTCTATTGAACCTTAACCATCTGTGTGATAAATATTGCAATAGATTAGCAACATCATTTATTGATTATTATCTCCCAGAGAAAAAAAATGATATAAAATTTTTAAAATACTCAAAACTTAACAGAAAGGATACTTTACGCTAGTCTTTCATATCCTTTTGTAAAAAAAAAAGAAAGAGAAAAAAAATATGGAAATAAAAAGATTAAAAAATGTTGAATTTGAAATTGTACGCTATATTAAAATACACAACAAAATGAGAGAAAATATTCCTATTCAACGTTTCAATCAAATAATTCTAACATTTGCTTTAATTTATGGCATTTGCGACGAGTTGTGCCTACTTGGGCTTCCGTAAAAATCAATACCTCATGCGAGGTTATTGCCCCGAGTACGATAACAGCTTGCTAAGGATTAATGCACCGTCAGGTTGACTATATACTGTGGTAATTTCGCATTAACAAGCATTTACCCTCAATAAAAGATTCCAAAATGATATAAATGTTTGTAAAAGAGCATATTTTTTCGTAACGTCAAATCCAAGAAAGAGACGTTTAGATATTCCGGAGTCCTACTCCGTGGGTAAAAAATTAATGAATTAACTTCGACTAAAATATAATTAAGCATAAAAATTCGATGAGCGCATTATTGCGTATATATATTACGTAGCTAAATAAATGCTGTACGTTATATGTAAAAGTGTTATTTCAAACGCAAATGGGAATCCTGCTTATACAGATAAGGCACGCTTATCTGGCAAGCACAATCGAATAGAGCATTAAATTATGTAAGCGTATAGTGACGCACGTCAAACCGAAAGCTGAGCGAAGGCAAACGTCATTAAATTTGCAACACCCTCAACATCGCAGACTACGAATTCGCATAACAATATACGTAAAAATACGCGTCCTAATGATTTCATGACACGCGCGACCTGTGATTGGATATCGGCAGAAATTCCTTGGGAGAAACTTGTCGTCGCCGTCCACGTATATAGGATTCAATCTCTGCAATGTATTATTCCCATTCACGTCCGTCGACTGTCCGGGGATTATTCAAGGTCGCGCTGACGGAAATCGCACAAGAGCCGGAAACATCCCCGGGATCCGATAGAGAAACCAAATTTCGCGCGTGGGCGGACGCAAAACTCGGCGCGTCCACGGCACGGGGGCTCGATTCGATTAAGATACAAAAGGCGACAGTTTGCGTGTTGGATTTCAGTTTTGAAAGCGAGCGACTCCGAGCGAGCGAAAGGAATAATAAAATATTTTCGGCAAATAAAATGACCTCGGGGGAGAAAAAAAAGAACGGCTCTTCGCGCTATGCATTGTGCGGACGTTTTGTCCGTCGAAACTAATTTCATACCCTCCGACGCGAACAATTGGCGAGGAAGCGGCTCGTCGGTTTATCGACTGTCATACACTTCAACGTCGAACAGTCGATACGATACACTGCGGCGCGGCGCCTTGCTGATGGGTATACTTCACGATGCGACGCGAATATTGACTGCAAACATTTTCTGACGAACCTTTACATAGCATTCCGTATACGGCGCAATGTCAAATTCGTGTCGCGCAACAAAGCCTGTCATCAGTCGCTTTGTGTACGGTGCATTATTTTCAGCGACCTCTGATTCTCTAAAAACAAATTTGAGTAGCTTTAATTATTTAAGTGCACTCTTCAATGAAATTAAATAATGTTTGTGCCATTGAGTCTTTAATTTTGTTGAAGAGTGTATGTTTTTATTTAAAATTTTATTCAATTCAAATTACGCAATCTTGCTTTCGCAACGTAATACTTTATACTTTGTGTCAATCAAAATCAGTATATACTTTTATACATGATATTAGAAGTCTGAAACGTAATTTATTTTATCAAAAATGAAATATTTTAAATGCAAGCAAATGAAAGCTTATGCTCAATTTCTTATTGTACATATATCAAGGAATTTTATCACAAGTTAATATTTCTGTCGCAAAAATTTAATATAATTTAATATAATAATTTTTGAAATATCACGAATTTAACGTTGCACTATTTACAGAACGTTATAATGAAAAATCGTCTCACACACAGAAAATGTGTCGGTATTTAAAATATCCGTGTAACATAATTGTGTCAAAAGTAAAAAGGTATAAATAATTATACAGATTATAAATATACCTAATATAAGATTAATAATTATTAAAATTATAGTAGTGTTTTATATGTAGATTGGATAATATAACCGTAATAATAATAATAATCACAATTTAATAAATTGATAATTAGAATTGTGTATACAATGCGATATGCCTTATCTGTATTTTAGCTATAGAACAGCGAAGAGCACCATTGACTGATAAAATTCAAGTGGAAACGGCCAATCGTGATCAGACTATCGAGGCTGACGAAAAAAAGTTTACACACACGTCAAAATCAGGATCGCCCTCATGCACTATAACTTGTGGAGGGAAAGTTCTTCAGTACACAATACCGCGACATGCACATCCATCAAAATCCTGACTTTCTCCAGGTTGATGAATCACCTAATCGATATTGATTAACCATCGGCCTGTGCCCATGGCGAACGATAAGATGAAATCGACGAATCATGTTAATTCAGAGATTATATTTATAATTACGCGAATGCAAAATATATTAGCCGGGTAAAATATTGTCGATACTTAATGTATGATTTATGGGGGGTAATTACGGTGCTTAGTCGATTTACGTCGGTCGTTTTGAAACGGGATTATATAGGATTACCATGATAATCAATCTCTCGCAAAGGATAAATTCATGAATAATTAAAAGTTCCAGTTGTAGCACAATTTCTAAAACTTTTCCGCGATATCCATAATGTATTTCAATAATATTTTGGATAACCTTTCTCTTAACTGTCCAAAATTAAAAACACGAAAAATATTAGATTATTCTCAATTTCAAAATTTTCCTGCTATTTTCGTAAAATGCTGATTTCATATAAATTAATAAATTTTGAGAAATAATACATTTATAAAAATATAAAATACATATAAATTATCTCTTTAATTATTGTTTCGTCGCTCTATCAATGTCTTGACGTTTCTCTCTATTTCGATACGTTCAATCTGTGTAGATACGCGATAAGAAGGGGTTAATAAAACTGCCTCTGAACGTGTACCGGGCATGGAACTTGGACACGTCCAGCTCGAAGATGGCGGAGAGCGAATTTCCGGCCAAGCGGTCGAGCAGACCGCAAAATGTCGATTGGCTGCGTCGCGTAGAGTCCCATCAGAATTTCATTACGCGCATAAACCCCACGGTCAATTTCAAGCCATGCCTCTGGTACACCTCAAATGGCAACACGAACACATCGCAGACCTCGAACGATGCGTATCAAAGCGTCAATATTAATCCTCAGATACGATATCCAATTTTCATCTTCTCTCCCAAAGTGATTATAATGTATTGTAATACAATGTGTTACATAAATTGTATTAGTATACATCAATATGTTATAAATTGTGCTACAAAAGAGAGCATCCTCTAATTATAATTTAAAACAATATCCCGCAAATAATGTAAAATAATGTTAATAATATAAATCGAAAAGTGCAATAAATACTTCAGTTAAAAACAATTTTCATTTTCCGTTTGAAAACCTTTAATGTCTATTCATCTGATGCTATTGAAACGATAATAATAAAGCATCCGCGGTATGGTATTCACAAACTCGACGGACAGAAAAAATAATGTTTGCGATACAGAATGCAGAGTATGCCGACAATTAAATCTCTGGGTGCGCGCTATTAAATTTTCACATTATCTGCGGATTATACGCGATCGGTTTTTATGTCGTTTGTAAAGTATAACGCCGCGCGATATGTGCGTGATAAAATAAAATAGAAATCGCAGAAAAAAGAAAAAATCAATATTTATATATGGAACCTCCTGCGCGATACAAAAATCATATAACGCTAGCGACGAGATCGTTTTATCTCTCCGATGCCCAAAGTGCGTCAGAACGTCAAAGCATTTCAGTAATATGTTCGACATGGCAAAATCGATGGCTCATCATTTGACGTTTTCTGCAAATATCAAACGACATGTGAATGCATTAACACGCACAATTACGGATAGATAAACACGTCATATTTTACCGCTCAAACGCTGTTTAAACGCTGTGTGACGATTGAATGGCCTCAAATACTGCACCACCAATCTCTCCTGTTTAGCTTTATGTCGTAAAGTTAATAACGGCAATTCGCGTTGCAAAACGATAAAAAAAGAATGAAAGGCAAATTTTACACAGTGTTTTATCGCGTATTTTATTGTAATGCGTAGTTCGAATATTAATTACCGAATTTATAAGAAAATTTTACAAGAAAATTATATTAAAATTATATTGTATTATATATTAAAATTATATTGAAATGATCATGTATATGGATAATATAAATAATACGTCATAATTGATGTTTTATGAATTCATTAACATTCAATTTTCTGTCGAGCTGAAATAAATGGGACGTGTATGATCAAAGGTTTATAACAAAAAGAAATGTTGAGTTGAAAAGAAAATGATATAAATCGCGTTTAGTTCATATTTAGCTTTCGATCGCAACGACAAGAAAAAGTTTGAAACCTTTTTTAATAATGACACACATCTTAAAAATAAAACACCTTTTCTACTAAGAGAAAACAATATTTAAAAAATATTTGTTAATAGTTCATAATCTCACCTAGCAAATTTATTTCACGCGATTAAAATTTGATGTTGCTAGCTTTTAAATCGCTTTTTCTCTGAAACTACAAATTATTCACGACTAAAAGTATTTGTAGGAAAGATTCGCGTGTAATCTCCCGACGTATCGAAGCTGTTTTGATATTGAATAATTCTGTAAGTTAGAACCGACTGTAGACCGAAAGCTTCCTCGCAGCATTTATTCGACTAGAATGCTGTCGTAATTAATCGTTAAAAAGTTTTGCAACCAGCGAACTAATGCGAAAACTGGTCAGTACTTTTTGACGGGAAAGCGCCAGAGGAGAAGCTGGAATCGGATGTTCTTGGCAATTAAACCGATTAAATGTGTCAGAAATCTAAAACTAAATTAAAATGAATCTCAATGAACGGTACTTTAATATTACCAGAGTCTATACCCGTCAACATATGTGTGAAAAAAAGATTACCTTTTTATCTGAAAATTATTAAGTCCCTCACAAGAATATTTTGGATTCGGATGAGAGAGAGAGAGAGAGAGAGAGAGAGAGAGAGAGAGAGAGAGAGAGAGAGAGAGAGAGAGCGTTCGAATTAAGTTCTCCGTATTAATTATTAGCTTTCCACACGATTGATAATCAACCGCAACTCTACATATCTCGTGAAATATAATAATAACTGCTAAATGTGTTATTTAGCATTTGGAAGGTGATGAAGACGATGCTGCTGCAGCTATTACACAGTTACTGCAATGCGCATGAGATTAGCAAATTTACCAGAATTTACCGAATATATACCGAGCGTAGCCTGCTTCTGCCGCTCTAGGAAATGCTGGATTACTGGTTTACCGTCGCCGAGGGTGGTTGCACTTCGCTCCGGGGTTTCTAATTTCTAATTACTTCCGCGGTTAAACACCGAGACGGATATTTACTCGCGATGCACCCGATTGCGTGATACGTCCGTGTTTAAATCGCGAGATTGAGACCGGCGAACGATACGTGCATGTGCATGCCAATTATCTCAAGTGACCAATAAATTCGGCCATCCATTCGCCTCACCGCATACGATCTGGCTTGTGGCTGGTCGGCCTAGCTAGGCTGGCTGCATCGCTTACGATAGCGCAGCTCCCGGGATAACATATTGTTTATCGCCCTAACGGCGCGAAGTTAGATGTTAGTTCGGTATTAACGACACCGAACACACCGCAGGCAGCCGCGAGGGAATTGCATCCTCTCGCGACGATTCCCCGGGTAACGATTCAATGTGCTCGGTTCTCGATCAGCCATATACAAACAGCTGCTTTAACGACGCGTCGAATGGATGCTCCCACCACGCTTCCGGTTTTTCCCTCTAGAGCATTATCCACTTTAGCCCCGGCAATTCCTCTCCGAAATTTGATCGACTAATGGATGAAGATGATGGGAAACTGGATACGAAAGGTAAATTGAATTTATGGAATCGCGATAACTCCGGGAACCAATTTTTTAGTCCTCGGTAAGAAATAGAATTGGGAATATTAAGCCGGAAATGTCGCGGCAATTGCGGTAATGTCCGATATTATCTATCATATGTGGGTCCATGGGCCAAATTTATTGGACACAATCGCTCTCTATTAAATCGGCACGTATATACGAATGCACAATGGAAATATGTATAATAATTCATCTGCACACCGCGCTGTGTACGTGGCATGCATCTCCCGCCGGTCCAGCAGCCCAAAGGAGGCTCGATAAATAAATGCTGGCTTTCACAATCGCTCGCTCGCGCAGGACACCCGGAGTAGCGACGAGCGTGATAGTTACGGTTACCAAGAGTTACCGTATGGCGTATGTCACGCGATCAATCCAGCTCGCGGACAACTCCCGACATCGGTTATACAATTTCATTTGGACGACGTGTTTTACGCCTATTACCGTTTACAGCCTCTCCGACTGTCGCGTGTGTGATCATTGCTTACTCACCGTCATAATTCGCGTAACATAGAAGGGATTTAACATAGAAAATTTTTAATAGTAATAGAGTAATAAGAGAGAAAGAAAGAGAAAGAGAGAGAATGTCGCGAACAAGTATAAAAAAATTTAAAAATCACTATTATCTTTTTAATCACAATAATAAATGAGGACAAATAAATAATAAATTAACACGTACAAACATTAAGAAACTAAAAAACATTGTGAGTTACATTGTTCATTACACGATGGAAAAGATAAATTATCACGGCAACAAACACGTACCGTTTAGCGCGAAGATAATCAACATTTGCGAATGTTTAGCCAGAGGAACGCTTGACAAATGGATCAGAGTTTCTCGATGAAAGTTAGGAGAGAGCGCGGTGAAGCTAAAACACGTTAGTAAATCTAAACTGTTACTATCTTCAGATTCCTGAGCAGAACATCGGAGAGAAGCCTCTAATTGCTCCGAGGATTAAGCGAGACGCTGCAATCTGTCTATTCCGCGCCAAGTAAGAAATTTACAATGTTCGTACTCGCAAATTCCCACAAATCTCATTATTAAAGCCACTTGGCAGATTGCCCGTGCTTCGGGCATTCATAAGTTTCGCAATTTGCAAAATGAACAAACAATCTCTCGTATCACACTCGAAATCTAAATTACATCTGGTTTGGAAACACGAAGAGTCGTCTTTGAGAGGAACAACTAATGATTAGATTACGTTTTTTAAATTAACTTTTTTTGCTTATTTACTGAGATTTATTAACGTCTATGTTGATTGACTATTTTTGTTTGTTGCTGAATACATCTATTTTTCCTTATTTTTCATTATTTCGTTAATTACTAATGTCGACCAGAATCGAGAACTGTAATCATGCACGAGAGAATGTAATCTTGCTTACTTAACTCAAACGCACTTTCAAAGTCTAAACAAACTTACTCGTATCTTCGGTGACACTTTGTACATCAAATTCGCGTATTAAACGCTAATAAACTCGAAGCTCAGGAAACTCACGCGTCGACGAGTTTTGCAATGCTCTTCGGCATCCAGTATGAAAATCGTCCCTCCGCAAAGACGTGAGCGAACTACCAAGATCCCGAAGAAAGAACAGGGAATCTAGTAAACGAAGAATATTATACCTAGGATCGCGCTGTTCGATGGCCTGTATTTACGGTGCGCAATTGTGAGACCCCAAGGGAGATTTTACGAGCTCCTAATACCTTGTTTCGAAGTGTCCGAGCTATTTTCTAGGTCAACGGAGGATACCGTACGTACTCCCTTGGGATTGAGAAAACCATCCAATGTCCTCATTCTGTCCCCGTTTTATTCGCTCGCGAATTGTGTTCGTTCATCTCCTTTTAGATTTTCATTGCGATACATTTAACCCGTTCGTGTTCAATTAACAAATGTATAAATGCAATTCTCTGTATATATATAATATCGAAATTATTTTTAACTGTATAGCTAGAAACGTAATTTAAAAAATACTATTTTAAAGATATTCGGTTTCAATGCATGGAAGTGATATTATTGAATTTATTGCTGTAAAGTGTAAAGTAAATAGTTGATTGCTATAAGTATCTTTACCAATTTTTTTTCGCATGGCACCTGCATTTAAAAGAAAAGTTTTAGTTTCATAAATAATGCATGCGTGCATGATAAAAAATAATTTTTCACAATTTGTGCATATTCGTCACTTTATTTCTCTAATTTTTTTATTAAAAAATCGCATACGTTAAATGTGTAGGTTCGTTGAATATTGTATTCCGGACACGAGCGGAGTGATCGAGTGAATCTACGAAAGATGCAAAATCAATTCCGGTGGCGTTCTATAAATCCGCAACGCGATCCTAAATTTGTCCGACGTCATTCCGGTCGGCTCGCATTTGGCTCGCGATCGCTCCGCGGATTCAGCGACAAATCGATCATATTAGGTTGCGCCATCGTCGACGAACAATGAGCGATCGGGCGTTAATACCGCGATTTGCAGTCGCACGAAGAGGCCGACACCGCCTGCACCCGATGGAATATCAAACAGGTCTGCTGTCTGCATACGGCTTGACGCCGTCTCTTTAAAACTTTATACTCGCCCTTTACACTCGCGACTCAACGCCGCCGTTCGTGATTTCAGTTTGCTTGCTCGCTTTGCTGCATATACGCTTTTTATATAAAAGCTATCAAGCGTATATTTTTAAAGATTCTTAAAAACATCGCAACATTCGAGTTGGTAGCCTTTGAGATATTTTTTAATATTTTTTGAGGAATTATTTTTTGAAATATCTTAATAAACAAATCGCCGAATATGTATATAAGAATTTTTAAATTAATGAAATTTAATAGTAAATTTCTGTGATAAAATTTGGCTTTCGAGATAGTGGACCTTCTCTGACTATTGTGGAAATAATTTAAACTTGATGTAGCAAATTCATATAACATCCGCCACACACAGACGGAATATCGCAGCAGCGTCGGCTTAATGAATTCCTTGTACGGATAATAATCGCGGCAATTAGATAAACGCGTGCGCGAACGGACTTCGAGCAAAAGGATCGTCGCCGGTGGTCCCGTCGCGGCCTCGCTTACAAATCCTCCTTAGATACTTTACCGGAAAGCTCGCTATGCCGGACATTACTCATTGGTCGACGACGACGAATGCTGCTAAAAGACTCGAACCACCAACATCGAACCACGTGATGAACCGTAAGCCGACGTTTGTCACGTTCTTGCCTCGAGAAAATAAAGAAAAGTCGCCGGCGACTGGGACCGCAATTCCCAAGACATAAATCGCGAATGTATTAATCTTTAATGCGACATGTAACTTGAAAATGCTGGACTTAAATTTCTCCGATACTTTCGAATGTCGAATTTACGGTAGAAACAAATCACGATCATTAAGAGTCGCGCTTACAGCAAACAAACATAATAAATTGTTCTAAACTACGCAACTAATAATTATAGAAAAAGAAATAGAGAGAGAGAGAGCAGAAATTAAAAATCTTAATTATTTCAGTCTTTAATTATTATAATACTACAAATGTTTTAATTATTTTAATAATACTGTTTTATTGCTTTTTTTTCTTTTCCGTAAATGTTGATTTAGCAATATGCATTTGTTATGAGCAAATTCTCTTAAATTTTCTCATTAACTAGACATTTAATATAAAGTTCACGAGCAAAGAGGGGAAGTCATTTTCATTAAGTAAATAAGACAATATTATCGGCGATGGAATGAAGAAACAGCGCTTTATATTCGCTTCCACCGGCTGGGATTATTAGCAGAGAGGTAATTGAGTTTGTGAAAGAGGAAACGCGAGAAAAATCAGCAAGACCTTTGTGTAAAAAGTTTCTTGAATTCATAACTGGCATAATTGCGTAATAAATGTAACGAGCGTAATAGGCAATAAAACGATTAAATTTAATATTCGAGAACATCGGGATTTTTTTTAATTTGATGATTAATATCTCATTATTTAAAGAGTGTCACGAAACGCGTAAACATCGCATCACTTAATTAAACGAACTTGTCACGTCGTCAGAACAGAGTGTGTTACCATTTCGATGCAGTATTTTTAAAATCTGCGTTACGCTAAAACAGCAGCCTTTTAATCAAGTTTGTTTGATGGGCTTTCGATTGAAGTAATCTTGACCACTCGGGATCCAATTCAATTAAATTCTTTTCACACAAAATTTATGCAACTCGAATCCATGTGCGAATTGCGAACGTTAAACGCGATCAACGAAATTATGTATATCATAACAGCCGGATACACGATCGTTGTTCATTTAATATTCGCATTATCGACGCGAACGGAATAGGTAAAGTTTCCGCGATGCATTTCCCACACCGCCTTAATCGCACACTTATTTGCTTATGAACGACGTAGTATGCGTTTCTCATTTGCATGTACGCATCAACATAGAGCACAAATTGCCTTGACGACTGCTTAACATCGTGTTTAGCGTAAACACGTTACCACATTGTCGTATAATGCGAAATAATCGCGCGCATGCAGCCTCTGAATTAGACGGCTAATTTTCAAGAAATTCAAATTCGATCAAACAGAATCAATGACTCGATCAATGATAATAGTTAATTAAAAAATAAACTGAAACATAATTTATAACAAATATCAAAACAAGCAATCATTTGTTTCGAATAAATTCAAGATTACGCTGAAAAAAAGATAAATTTGATTATCAGAACGTATGTACATACGATATTATATACAGATCAAGTTTATTTAATTATCTCTCTCTGTCTCTCTCTTTGAGAAAACGATGATATCAAATACTGTATGTAAACATATTATTGCTACGATATTGCGATAAATTTTCTACAATCCTATAAAAAAACAAGATACAAAATTTTACATCCAATTACAGATAATTACCTATACATACGATGCGTGTTACGATGCTGTTCCGTTGCACTTACTCGCTTTGCGCAACACTCATTTATGAAAATATGATTAACTACGATCGCACGGCACTTTGTGCGGCACTCCCGATATTAAACGCGACGCGCAACTCCACGGAATACGACATTGTGTTCGTGTTACTCCGCTCTCTCCGTTCGAAAATGAAGCGCGGATTACATATACGAATCGATGAAAAGATCGAGACGCGTCGCGCGAATCCAAGCAACATTATTGGAGTAATCATCAACCGTCGCGTCGCGACGAAATGACTTCCTATAATTCCCGTTCCTCGCTTTCTGTCTCGAGTGAATTAGACCGCGCGAAATATCAGCCTCGCGAGCCAACCGTCATCTTGATACGGATCTCGATATATATACGTTGTCGAACGTAAAAGCTTATCAAAAGCGTGCTGATAACCGTTCATTGCAATAATCGTGGCGGCAGATCGCGCTTGGCGTCTCCCGGCAACTTGTCGCGTTCGTATTCCGAAGGGTAATGCGACCTACGCGACGCAACGGCCGCTGCGTACCACTCAAGTCTCACCACGCGAATAACAACAAAGCAATGCAAACATAACGCCGACCGCGCCGAGCGTTCAACGTACGTTTCAAAATGCCGATCCGCGTGATATTTAACCTGCAACGACGAATATTTTTCCGCCTCTCAAATAATCGATTTATTGGAATCATGCTGAGATCGCTTCAGATATGCGCATCCGGGATAAATGATAACGAACTAGTTTAATACAAAACAAAGATAAACTTTATTTTCCTCAAATTTAAATTTGTTAATTCTTTCGCGCGGAGTAATTAATCACCCAAGCTGCGAAAATTAATAACAGACTACGGATCGATGCACATGTGTAAGCAGAGTTAAATATTAATTTACACATTAACGGGTCTGAACGCGTCAACGCTACCTTTGATCGCTTTTAACTCGAAAACTATTTGCGACCCCGAGATTTTCAATTTTCCTGCTCTAGTTAGTTTCTAAAATACGCGCTGTTAAAGTATTGCACGGTAGTCGTGGCGTATATGAATGTTTCAGAAAAATATATTTTATTCCAAGCTCGTTAAAGCTGGTAAAATGTTTAATAAAACGTAGTGAAATTCTCTACTTTCTGCGAACTTTATGTTTATATTTTATATTAAATACAAAATTTGTTAAAATTGTTTTCTCGCTTCCGCGATAGCAAACTCTCGGGACCGATCGATTTTACTGCCCGCTTCTTATCCGGTTCTAGAAATCAATTTGACGACAGAAGAGTAATAAGTAGTGTATAAAATCTTATAAGTTTCCAGGAGATTGTCCAATTTCGTTGCATCAATCGGATAAAACGAATACGCTGAGACATATATATATACATGCATACATGCGCGCGGGCGCAACGACCAATGTATCCGATATATAATATGTATCATACATATGCACATATAATATATATGTATGAAACTTTATATATTATAACTTCAAATAAAACCGCGGAACTTAAATGGATGAAACCACGGGAGAGGAAACTGTCTCACAACGCGAGCTCTCGAAAAGCGACTTGCGCCGTTTTAGATGCGTGAGTGTGTGTGTGTGTGTGTGTGTGTGTGTGTGTGTGTGTGTTTAGGTAGATAGTAGATTCTCTACGCCGTACAATTAATATAAAAAATTCACCAGACATTTTGTCGGATAGAAGCAGATACTTTTATTGTAGAGCTAATAAAGTGCTAAAATAAAGCATTTAATAGTGTCAAAATATAAAAATTTTAATTAATTATCAATTAATTATCATCATGTGTGTGTGTGTGTGTGTGTGTGTGCGCGCGCGCAATATATGTTCAAGTCAAGGTAACCACGCAAGTAAAGAGAAAAGTTCAAGATAAATGAAGTGCGCCCAAGAGAGAGAATATTCGAAAAGATACGAACTACGCTTCCTCTAAATCCGTTCTATTGGCCTTCGATAATCGCATGCAAAAGAAGCTTTTATCTAGGGGAGAAATATGGGGGAAAATCCGTCTCATTAAAAATAAATTATTTCGTAATTTTAATAACAATTTTTCTTCGAGAAAACTTTAAGTTTCTTAATACTGAAAATATTCAAACGGATTCTTTGTTACTTTATAAGAGAGAGAGAGAGAAAGAGAACGTTTAATATTCTTTATGTAACACGTGCATGAAAAGTGGCCCTTTACGCACGCTACGCGTGCGTGATAGACCACTTTCCACGCACTTGCAACATAAAATAAGGTGTGCAAGTCGTGCGTAAAGATGAAAATTCAAGGGTGCGGTGACCGCACTAGCCTTCGGCTCGTTGCACAAATAACTATTTATTAATATCCAGAAAACTTTTTTCAGCAAAATTCGATGCTAAACTTGATTAACAAGTTTAAAAATACGACAGATACCGTATTTCCCTTAATTCCCACTTAATCTTTCTCAAAGGAAATTGATTCAATATTACCAAACAATTTAATATTATGCAGTGTTAAGATATTAATCTTTTGTTTAAATCCCTAATAAAATAAATAAATACTTAAAAACTTATTTAAATTTTTAATTTAAATATTTAATTAAATTTAGTTATAGCTAGTCACATAACTAAATCAGAGATAAAAAGATAAATTGAAGAAAAAAGGTCGTAAGATAACAGCTTTCTCTTCTTTGTAACATTAAGAGAATATTATCTTTCTGCATATTGTCTGA
Source organism: Temnothorax ravouxi (assembly GCA_030770255.1). Lineage (NCBI taxonomy): Eukaryota > Metazoa > Arthropoda > Insecta > Hymenoptera > Formicidae > Temnothorax > Temnothorax ravouxi. Next base: position 21,218 of record JASTWP010002266.1, read on the forward strand.
TAATATGGGTATAAATTGCAGGAGTTGGTTAAATTTCTGACAGAGAGAACTCTATAATAAAGAATAAAAATAACGTAGTCGAAGTAGAACGTTGCCACGAATGCAACAAAAGGACACTATAGTAATGAATCGGCAGATTGTCAGCAAAGGATGTCTCCGGAGTCTCCATTTCGAACGCGGCGCATTTAATGAGGGTTGAATTCATCACTTGACAGTGATGCTAGATATCAATTAACGGAGAAAAAGCCCCGCGGGCCACTTTTACATCGCCGACTGCCAACTAAAACAATCTCGCTGTGTTTCAACAGACAATCAAATAAAAGCATAATTAAAAGCAAAAAATTTCAAACGCGTTAAGTGTCAGAAAGCTGGATTTCTTTAATATCGGGAAAATGTCACGTTTGCGATTTTTATTTTTTTATAAATATCGTTTGTTGATACTACAATCTCGGTTCTCCAACAAACTATCCAATCACTTCAAATACAAAAGATAGAGGGAAATATTTTTAGAAGAAGAACCCCCCCAATATAATTGAAATGTTAGAAATTTGCATAACTAAGATTTTCCGACAACTTTCTCTTGTGGAAAGAATGTTTCTAACATATCGATCCGTTTACTGCATAATGTTATTATAATTTACCAGACATTGCTTCAAATGTTACATTCAACATATTTTTGTTCGATCTAGGGAAAACACAGGAAAATAACGAGATCTTTTCGGATCTAAGATACCATATTTTTGAAAAGCGATGAGGCGCAAAACGGTGTATAAACATATTTATAACTCGAGTATTCCATAATCCCGTAGAGTTTCACCCCAATCATGAGGCAACGAATACTCCCTCGTCTTTCAGTAAATCTCAGCAATATAACACGCTTGAGCGATTTAAAATGCATCACTCGTCGACTATGCAGATGCAAAATACGGTGACACCTTGAGGAAGCAGATACCTATTGATTCGCGCCGACTTTGAGTCGTCGTCGTGATAAAAACTGAGAAAGAAAAAAAAAGCGCGATTACGCCATCTCGCTCCGTAAGAAACATTGATCTCCAATAATTTATGTAACATATGACCCGTGCGCCGCGCACTTGTCATGACGTAACCAATTTACATTACACAGTCAATTACAGTCAATTTTCATTCGTCGTAAACAAACTCCAATATGTCCCGGCGATAACTAATGACAAACGCAGCGGTTATTTTAATATACGTGTGCAATATCTAAAAATAGAACATATCGTCGATTGGTGTCAGCGAAAAAATAGAGAAGTCATATTATATCAAAGATGGAATGTATATGAATGAATGAATGGAATACGTGTCAAAGTTCCGTTTTTTCCATTATTTTTCCGCGTTGGCAGTAGTTTCATATTATTTTTCAAAATAACAACAATTTTAAAAAATTGATAAAGAACGGAGGAAATTACGAACGTTTACTAAGTTCATCGCAAAGTAATATGATAAAAGCGTTTTACGAACCTGATGCGTATAAGTCGCATTTACGTCACGGAATTTTTGAAGATAAAGAACATCGATTAAGATATGAATGTCCATTTATGGAGTCACTATTTTTAAGGACAATACAATTAGCTATTTCTAACGGCAACATATTTTTAACGTCTATTCTATTAACGTTGCATCTTTCTCGTTGCGTTAAAATATAAATTCTCAAAAATATAACTCGAATTTATTAAATATTCATTAACCGATAGCTTATTCGTGGGTAAATCTTAAAAATAAACCTTGAAAAAATATAGAATTAAAATAAAACGCAATTTTAACCAAGATATTATTTTTTGCTTTTAATCTCACAAGTAAATATATCTATCTAATAATTTACTTAATAATTAATTATTTGATAAAAGAAAGAAGAACCATTTAACGTACACATCGGATATATTTCGGATTTCAGATATATATTGTGCTTTATCACGCTACAACGATAAATCTAAGACAGAGTTTGGTTTGATAAATTAATTTTGTTGCAAACCCATTCTACTTTTTCAATACACTTATATTTATGGATAGTAACCGAACTTTCTCTCGAATCACGGTGACAAGAGTATCGTCTCGTCACATTTCTCGCACATCTTCCTAACCAGCAACTGTAGCACGCGGCCTAACAAGGATTCTCCTTCGTCCTTTATCGTAAAGAGTACACAAGGCACTTTCCGCCGAGCGAAAACTATTTTTAGATCACCGGAGAGCTCTCCATTTGGCTCAGCGACACTTCCACGAGGAACTAAGGAAACTGGTAAATACCGGAATGTACCGCGTGCCATCCCGTATAAATCCCGCGGGTGCAATCCTGTAGAGGTAGTCCATTATGGTGGAACGAACCGTGGACTCAACGGGATAACCGAGAAATCTCTTCAGAAGGCACTTCAAGCGAAAACGCGCTCATCCCACGAACCAATTGGATAACGAGCGATAAAAATTTTAAGATTTAAATAATCTGCAACTGATGGAAAGCCGGAACGCTCCGCGAATTAATGTATCGCGTATTCGTTTTCGTCGGAAATTATGTTTTGTTTCTTTTCACATATAAAACAGCCTGTAATAAAATTTTTCTTTTTTTTCTCACAACAAGATCATCTTAAAAAAAAGATGAAACGCGCATAAATGCTTATATATCAAATTATTACTCTGAGACTGAAGAAACAAAGGAATGAGTTTTGTTGTTGGAAAATATCGCGGTATCACGCTCGCTCTATAATATGCTCTTTCAATTGCGTTTCACGCAGCCCTCGGATAGACAATTGTATTGTCTATGGAAGAGTTAATATAACAACGCTAAACATAAAAGGACTCACGTTTATCTCCGCCTTTTATTTCTTCGGGTTCCTATGTCTCTTCTTCAAAGACTGCCTTTTCTTCCTCTTCTCCCTCAAAGAAATTTCCGAGATCAGTAATCCTCGCACGAATCGAAGCAGCACGATGCTCAAGTTCAAACTACGGAAATTTGTTCCGTTTTCACAAAACAGAAGGCCATGACTCCTGAACGACGGTAACAATCTAGAAAACAAACCAATCGCAATCAAAGATTAGATTAGATTAGATTATAAAATATCTCAGAAACATTATTTATCTCTAGTGTATAATAGCTGATGAAAAAGTGTGTCTTGAGTACAATATAAGTTTCGATAACGCAATGTATCAAGCAGATCTAATTTATCCGATAAATCTTGCGTATGATTTTTTATTAGTAAAATCTTTTATATTTTTATAAAAAATAGATATATATTAAAATGTATAACGCATGCGCACATGCAATATTGACAAGACTTTTCCAATCGTCATAGTACTATAAAGGTTTTAAAATTCGGTTATTCTATATTTCCAGAATATATATGATATTCATACACACGTGTACATATGTATATTGCTGGCATATCACAACTTCGATTCTATTGAAACGATTGATATCGATTCTATCGATTTCTTCTATTGAAAAACAACTAGACAGATAAGCGAATAAATTGACATTTTGGATTAAATAGATAAATTTTAGAAGCAATATATCTCTCCTCTATATGAAATATTTAATGGTTAAAACCACAGCTTCTCTCTTTCCATATAGAATACATATGTATTTAATTGTTTGTGATATTGTTTAATAAATCTTGGAAGTTTTTAAATCTATATTTAGAGGAATTTATAAAATTGAAAACTAAAGCTATTTATTTAGACAAAAGCTATAAATACTGATCTTCAAACAGTGATGCGAGAGCACTCAAACGAATTGGCCGCGGCAACAAATTGGTGTCCCTTTTTTTTAACGCACTCTACGATGACAAAGAGCTCTTTACCCAGTACGCGATTTAAGGTGAGGAAACGAGGATTAAACGAGAGATCCGGCGCGCGGCGACTTAATGCGACGCGTAGAGGACTATATGCGCACAGATTTGTCGAACGTCGTCACGTAGTCTTACGCATTCAAGTGCGCAGCGAAACAAGTTAATTAAGAGGACCACCCACGGCAGTATTTTCGTTCCTCGACTAGATTGGCGACATTCCAAGTGCGGCACTCGAGACGCGATTTTCCGCTTTCGTATCATCTTCAAACGCCTCAACATTGACACCTCTCGGAATCGAGCATCGATTTCCATTATCTTTCCATTATAAGAAAGTTATAAAGTACATTTTCATTTTAATTGCAATTGATTAATTTGACAGATAAATAAAGCGATTCGTATTTATTAAATTTCTCAAAATGAGAAACAGAAATATGCGGAATAAATTGCGGAATATAGCTCTCGCGAATATAATTTCAATGATATAGATATCATATATGGAAATAGCATTTTTCTTTTTATTATCAAATCACATAACCGTATTACTTGTTTAATGCATTAATCGATCGATAAATAACGTTTCATTATTATCATTAAATGAAGAAGTAGGTATAAGATTGCGAAATAGCAGACATAATTTATAAAAACAAAACTCTACAAAAAGTATATTTCATATGACTTCATAATTATGTGGAGCATCATATACAATAACTAAGAAAGGAAGTCAGAACCACATCTCTTATGAATTGCTTCTTTATTATTTCATACTCTATTCATACTCTATCTTCTTCGGTATTACATCCTCCTAGATTCTCTTTCTCTTTCTCTTCTATTATCCTTCACTATGCATCTGTGAAAGCACAATGTAATTTCAAGCTTGACCTGAACTTCACGGAGAATAGTCTCGCGTCTAACTTTATCAAGCTTTGCCCAATTACATAACCGACAAGATCTCCGGTATATGACCAGTGAACCAACGGTGATGCCTCGCTGTTTAGTCCCTCGTAATAGAACTTAATGCCATATTTTACGAGCTCGTAAAGCAGGCAATTAAGATCGCCACGGACCGTCATCGATGCTATTCGGTGGCTCGTCGGGAAAATTGATAGCAAATTAAATGTTGTTCACTTAAAGTTGCGCTTGTCATTCTTTTACGTTTATTATACATAAAACCATCGGAATGTCGATTCAATTACAGATTCCAACTTAAAGCTACTTGTTCCAGCACAAAAATTTTAAGCAAAATAAATTCTTTTATCGCAAAATCTCAACTTCCAACATTATCTCTCTCGCGGATAAAACCTTGAATTTAATTTCGGTCAAAATTTACTTGATTTTATGGTAAATAATGAAGATTCTTGATACAATCCATGAAGGTACAATCAACTGTTACAACAATATATCTATCCCGGTTTCGTTCGCTCACACTGTTTAGTTGTAATCCTACCGTTTCCCTATCTTCCGAGTTACGACGTTAATACGTCGAACTAACAACTTTCGCGACAGAACAATGACTGCGGAACGGGTTCTCATTATACCGAGACTAGATTAGCACAGGCAGTTCATTAAGCTTGCGAGCTATGTAGGATCCGGGACGATAAATATTTACGTACTGCCGAATGTGGGTTACGTTTGCATATCGCACCCACGGAAGGATATTAAGAGCCGTTGCGAATACTATAAATCGAGAAGGACGGGGGGGGGGTACTACTGCGTAGTCCTGATAAGGAACTCACTTCCTTCGACTCACGCATCACGAGTTTTCCGCTTTTATCGTTTTGCCTTTGGCCATCAACTCCCCCATTACAAGCTCACGTCCCCGTTTGTCTGACATATTACTCGCTTATTTAAATACTGTTACTGTTACTGATGAGTTCCAACATATCAAATTCCCTTCATCGGAGACCCACTTTATCCTAAAATTATCCTTCCATTATTCTTTACGACTTTCTGTGTTTATTTATACTGTTTATACATGCGGAATATCTTTCTATCGGAAATTCATATCTCTTTCGACTGTCTCAATGCCCTCGTTCTTGCCTCGTTTTTTGCCTCAATAGCTAATAATGTGCCTTCATACATATTATTAGCTATCAAATATTAGCCTTACCTTTTAAGCCATCAAGATTAATTCCGCGCCTATTTTATATATTTGTCACAAGGAATACGAATATCTGGAATGCTATCGACTGGAAACTCGGAAGAAATTTGGAAAGAAAAAGGTTGGCAGAGTGAATCAAACGCTGAAAAATTACAGAGTAAATTTGAAATTGGCTATACTTAGATCAGCGCGGAAGACAAGCTCTCAGGAATGATCGATGACGACATAATTATTAATCATTTGGTACTTATCGTGAGCAATATCTCTTAGGAACCGTGTGGGAGAATGAATAGTCTGAATGCAAACGCCGATCGATCCAACGGGCAGATATGAAGAAAACTCGAGGGCGAGGAGATATACGAGCGAGAGAAAACTATTTCTATGACAGAGAAGCTCTCTCCAATGCTTGTTCAAATGCTTATTCAGATTCAATTCCGATCGGTCGATGAGCGTGCTCGCCGAGTTTCGACAGCACGCTCGTGAAGCTGCGTGGCGTATACAACCGAGAGTCATATAAAAATAAAGACATCGGGAGAGATGCCGAGAATTCCCAGAATCCCGTTTACGTATTTTCTCGCCACCGTGCACGTAACATCTGTATTTGCGCTCTCATGCGTATCTCGTCCGCAGGATATTCCGATATGGACGTGCCGAAATAGAGAAATGAGAGAGATATATGGATTGAATGAAAACTCGCGGGTTATTATTATTTCGCGCATGTTGTAATATGTATCCGTAACTCCGCGCATTCGCGGAGAATCTGATTTGCCTCAGTAACCTCGGTACACTTTACATCGGGGTTTTCTTAATTCGCGGCGCGAGCAAGGATAGAATCTCTGCATTGTACGAGCATTGAATTATTATCCGCGTTACATCTCACACGGCAAAGAGCGTATTGAATTCTATACCGCAACACCACCTCGCAACGTTTCATATCATATTTAAAGGGTATTAGCCTATATAAGGCCTTGCATACTCGACGCCCGCGATTTACGTTCTATCGCCGATGAAACCTTGCACTTCCGATTCGACGCTGCGAGAAGCGCGACGACGCATTTTTCTCTCTCCTCCGCCGATCGCCGCATTCGGCAAATGAATGGCTTACCTCGCGTGCGATCGTTTATTCATGCGTCGCTTATAAATGAATCATCGCGCATTCGCTCGTGCGCCTCGGATGCGCCTCGACTCTCACTTCAATGACAATTACATTCGCTTTCCGCTCGCCTTGACAACCAGGGCGGCCCCAAGGACGTCTTAGACGCGCGGACGTCTCTCTCCGTTACATCCACTAACTTCATCCTCGTTTTCTCCCGCTGCTCCACTTTACACCCGTTCTATTTCCCTTTTTTTTTTAAGTACCGGGCTACTCAACAAGAATCAAATTCTGAACTTTACGCGAGTTGCTTTCACATCGCTATAAATGCTTTAATTAGAAACTTTACGTGGATTTTCAAATAAGCTAGTTTTAAGATCTAGGCTATTTTTTGTAAAACATAAAATGCAGATATTAACGTTATATTGCTTACTGTATCTCAAATTATTTATTATACTTCCATAATATTCCGTTTATGTTCATTCAATATCGTATTCAATCATAAAATGTGATTTATTTTGTTACAATTTAAAATTGTAAGGAAGAAAGCGTTCAATTAATTTATCATGGGAAAAAAACACAAACTTTAATTCCGAAGCTTGACAACAATTCCGTTTTGATAAAAAAAATAGATTTTGTAAAAAAAGATTTTGATAAAAAAATACAAATTAACCTTAAATAACAAACATTTTCCAACGTTACTTTCGTCCTGCATCAACATTTACTTGCTACTTAATGAGTTGATGCAACAGCGAGCCCAATCGAGCGAGTTGCGTGGATGTTCTCTAAGTCTACCTCGCAACTATCGGAAATCGACACTTGACCCAAGACGTCGAAGTGAAACGTAGGTACCTCTTAGTAGGACATTTAGTTTTAAACGAAAGGGTCTGTCAGTCTCTGTAAGTGCATGTTCGAGTACTAACTGAGAACTCCAATTTCCTTGGAAGTGCCGAGCGATGAGGGTGACTAAAATAGTAGGAAAGAAAATGACAGGACCGGAAAAGCTTGAGGCTGAAAGCAAAACGGTATGCGAAAGAAGAGAGGGAGAGAGAAAGAAAACATCGAATATTTACGCTTTTATGGCTGGCACTTCGTCGTAGTCGAAAGAAGCTTCGGAATCGACCGAAGACAAACTCTCTTTCTGGCGGTACTGAATCGCACTGAATCGCATTCAACTTCGACGATAAAACGGAGAATTTTGCCGCGGCAAATTATTTATGCCTTCTTTTGTTATCACAGAAAATATGAAATGTGCTGCTTTGAACAACCTTCAAACGGAATCTTTAAACGTAAGTTAAGTTAGGAACCTTGCTGCACAGTTTCTCCTCTCCAAATACTTCGTTGATAATTCAATATAATTTCCCTCAAGATGATTCCCACGAAACCAAGAATAATAATAAAGCCATTCAATAGCTAAAAATCATTGACATTAGAAATCGCATATAGCTTATATATAATATTTCTTTAAATTCAACTATCTTATGAGAACGAGCGTGGCCTATAGTAGACAGCGCACTGGTCTATTGAGCCAAAGGTCCCGGGTTCGATTCCCGGTAGAGCTAGAAAATTTTATTCGCTTGTTCTCCTCTCGGAAGGCAATGGCAAACCACCGAGAGTATGTCTGCCAAGAAAACTTCTCTAAAAATTGCCGTTCGAAATCGGCGTTAAACTGTAGGTTCCATATACAATGTGTATAATCCACGTGCGCAACACATGTATATATGAAGAGAAGTCACCACGCTCAGGCATGAGTAATAGGACTGAGGATGGATGATCTTATAATGATTTACAGATACGATAACAATTAATTTATTGAAATGTATATAATTTATAAAATAATTTCAGTCTTTGCTCTTTATATGTAAAATTTTCAACATATACATCTTTCCACGACTAGCATGTCTGAAATTCAAGATAAGTGTGAATCCATTCGGTTTATATTCTTTAGGATGAATCGTTCTCTCAGGCGACTCTACTTGCATTTACTCTTTTAATATTAAACTCGATTCAGAGGAAAAATCTGCGCGCTCTTCTATCCACAAATCGTCAAACATGCATTCGATGAAGAAAACATCTGAAAATATTTTCACGAATTCGCAAATCGTGAAAGTGGGTAAAAAAGGTAAGAAACAGGCGCCACGAGATGGATCGACTGTCTGCTACTGTATATACAGTGTGGATAAAGGTAAGGGGGAAACGATTTGTATGTCTCTCGACGCGGTGAACAGCTGCAACTGTTCGCACGTGAATATCGACACGCTCGCGACGTCGATGACACTAACGATGACATCGTTTTCAACGAAGGAGAGGCCCAAGATGACGATGATAAATTGGCGACGGTTTCCACGGAAAGACGGAAAAATCACGCGAGGGCGACGTGCGATTCGTTCATTCGGATCTATTCGTCCGAAAAATATATTCGCACACTAGCGGGACAGCTCAGAAGCAAGAAGACATGTTAGGTTGACCCTAGGTTAGCTACATATAATGTATAGTTAGTTAACTCTAAGACACAACATGACAATCTCAACTTGACATTTATGAGTTTCATTAATTTGTGTCTCTCTTATCATATTAATAAATATTACAAAGTTTTATTCGCAAAAAGCATACGTTGAAAATCGAAACAATACAACATGAGTTACATTTAAATTATTTTGAAAACTTAGTTTGTTTAGTTGATCATTGAATTAAAACAAGCTCAGGTACGGAACAGTTTTGTAAAGTAAATGACTTGTAATAATCAAATATGGCAAAGTAATATAATCATTTTGTTATAAAAGTGTACGCTTTAATTTTCGCAATTTTTCAAGACGTAGGAAAGTTTTAAAAACTTAAACATTAGAATACAAAATTTATTATCTAGTATAAAAAGTTAAATATTTTTTAAATCTTTAATTCTTGCTCTTCAAAAATTTCCTACAATCAAAATAAGATTATACTTTTTATTATAAGAATCGTGGAGAAACGTCACTAAATGTAAAATGTTCCTTAACACTCTATTTCCTTAGAAATTCAGTGATAAAATCAGCATATCAAATGCAACAACCTGGTATAAAAATAATTCTCATCAGATATTCCTTGAGTACCAGCTTTACGTTCGTCGAGGAATCAATAATTAAAAGAAAATACGATAACACTCTCCGGGGCATCCATAAAAATATCTTGGCGTGTGTGAAAGTGATCTAACAAGGTTGAGACGTAAGTTAGACTTGCAATGACTTGCTCACAAAGGCGATTATCATCGACGCACGACAAGCGATGGTAAAGCTGATCGCAACGTGGAAGAGGCGCTCTCGAACTGCGTCGCACACCGCATTATAACGTATTGATTACGATTTGCATTGAGCAGATGTAATTATTGTCGACCTTCGTGCCGAGTAAAATGCCTAACTAGCCTTTACGTCGGCCTACAACAATCGCCGAACGAATAACGAGACAATTAAGCCTGCCGGAAGTCGTAAGAGACCACTCCAAATTTAATTGACTCATCGCGATACGTTTTGTTTCCAAGTTAAATTCGAATCGATTACGTTAAACGAAGCGGACAAACAAGCTGGCAATGTAACGCTGCCCGTCATTAAAATGCATCACAAAACCTGATGTATATGTCATAGACAAGAAATTACTTAATGCTAATCCCTAACCTGAGACGAAAAGATTCCTATTATTTGTTCGATATTAATTTTAATAACCCGCATCGATATTCAATATACAGATTCTCTCCATTCCAATTCCAATTATTCGGAAGTTCTTTTATAATTAGATTTTTAAAAACATAAAATCTTAAATTTTTATGAAAACTGCAATTTCCAAAAAAGTTTTTTGTATATTAATACATTCGTATTATAGATTCCAAATTTTTATTTCTTTTTTCTTTTCTTAATTGTTTCATTATAAAATTGTGTGTTTATAAATGTAAATTGACCTCAATTACTATCTTTACCAATTCGCCGTTGAAGATGCATATATCCAATAGAAAATTAAAAACTCCGCGCTCAAATCTTCTACATTTTAGCTATGAAAAAATCAACTTGATATCATGAGGGGGAGTAACCTTGTTATCAAGTCCCACTCTTTTCCAGCATTATGTGCAAGCCTTTAAGGCAAACGATATTGCGAAACTTAATGCGGCGCCTAGAGCGCGGCGTGCGAGCACGATGACGGAAAATTCCTTATCTCCGCGCGAGTTGCAAGTTTCGTAAAAATCAAAGGCCGTCTTGGCCGCGCCGAAGACGGCGATGGAGAGAGTTTAGAAATAATTGGCGGGGTCGAGCCATGGCGAAGGAAAGCATTATAATAAACTCTCGTTCTTGCGTTCTGAGAAGTCGCGACGCTTACGACGGAAAATCAGATTCCTTTGTGCGCCGCGGAAATGCAAAGGAAAAAGAAAAAGAATTCCTACTTGCCAGACGATAAATGAAAGAAGACGTATCGTCGGCCTTTACTCGCGAAACGCGACGAGATGACTGTGATCTCGTAAAGCCGAGCAAAGGAGGAACCGTATAACGGCATGTCAAATAGAGAACGCTATAACGCCATCACAATAAATTATATTTCCTGCATTTATTTTAGTTTGATGGAGTAAAAAAAAAGTGGACTCTTATACGAGAAAAGAAATTAGTAAAATTGTAATGGATAATAAAATAGAACTTTTCCATTTTAGATTTGATATCTCAAAATTTTAAGATTGGATTTTAAAATAATCTTGCCCTTGTATCTCGCTTAAAACTTTGCAAGGATATTGTGAACAAACGCCGGGAAAACTGCTGTATAAACGTCATAGAGAACTTCGAGTTTCACATCGCGCGACGACTCTCGTTAATATTGCACGTGGACTGCAAAGCAATAAAGTTTACGCGCAAAACAAAAGTGCTAAAGATAACTCGTTAGCATCCGAGGACGGGGCAAGTAATTAGCCATATCAAACGGAAACTTCGCGAGACATCCTACGAACGCCTCGCCTCGCCTCGCCTACGTAGGAACAGCAGTAAGCTCCGTTTCCATCGTGATATCGATAATTTGATCCCAATTGTTTCAATCTCGACAGCCACGACAATCTCGAAGGAGCTTGAAAACATTACGAATGAAAGACTTGGAGACATACCACGTGCAATACCACTCGACGCTGTTAAGGATGTATTGCAGGTACAGTCTGAGATGTATAGGGCATAATTTTCAAAGCGGTGCCAAGTGGATAAAAATTTGTGAGAATGTTCTTTTAGTCTTCCTGATGTGCTACAAAAAAGTAGAAACGAATCCACTAAACGGTTGCTGAGATATAACGATTTTAATTCACTGTTTTTTAAAATCAGTGAATTAAAATCGTTATATCTCAGCAACCGTTTAGTGGATTTGTTTCTACTTTTTTGTAGCACATCAGGAAGACTAAAAGAACATTCTCACAAATTTTTATCCACTTGGCACCGCTTTGAAAATTATGCCCTATACATCTCAGACTGTACCTGCAATACATCCTTAAACCTTTCTATTTCGACATTCCTCCACGAAAAATATTCCATGCATTTCGATAAGTTGATCAAAATGCACGAAGTATAATGCACGGATACGCGCGCATTATAAACAAGAATCCGTGTCTTATTGTTAGATGGTTGTCCGGTTTAATTGGCAAACGCGGAAGAAAAACGTTTTGTTTAGAAAGGAAAAAATAAACGCAAACAGAGTATACCATTTCTATTCTCAACGGAAACGAACGAATGTAGCGCACTTTTCGTTCCGAGTTCCTGTCCGAGCCACGCGATATATATTTAGCTACCGTGACATTTTTCCCCAGGGTTGTCGTTTCGTCGTCGTATCTCTCATCCGCCTCTGCATCGATTTACGGAGAAACGAAAGATGTTTCAGAAAACGAAGAATTATTAACGTAAATGTTTCTGTATTGTTTATGTCGTTTGTGAGATACAGATCCACAAAAAATTCTAACCCTCATCAATCACGTTTTTATGTGTACTTAAGTCTAAACCGACGTAAAATGAATTGCTGATAATTGAATTCATAATGCACGCGATTTATTTAACTTTTGTCAGTTAAAACGCTCGTCTTTCTCGTTCGGTCTTTTCTCATTAAAAAAATGAGTTGAAGGATGTTACACACAGCACATTCATGATACCTCGTTTTGCATAACAATAAGATCTGCACGTCGCTCTCTTCAACATTCTGTTAAAGCGACCGAATAAAAACTTTGAGTGCTATTTACTTAATTTAAAATTTTAAGCACTACGAAAATTATGATGCATCGATAATACAGAATCTGTATTATTAACGCATTGCCGCGCGTATCCTGTATCGCACTATGCGCTAATTAATTCTAAACAACTCATCTAACAATATCAAATCTCTATTCGGCTAGAAACAGATTCAGGCCACCGCTACCAAAATTTAATGGATCATTAGATATATGATTATCACATACCATTGATACCGTTGAATATTTATTGGAGAAACATTTCGGCATTTGCATGCTCGAGAATCTAATTTACGCCGATTTAATCTGCTGTACTAATCTGCAACTTACCGAATACGCATTTCGCTATGCATATGTTTAGTTTTCCTACGCACAATTTGAGTTTCAATATTCACATTCGCTATTAATCTGCTTGTTTAGAAGATACGCGCCCAAACAAATCTATAAATTTTGTTTGTAATTCGAATTATGATTCTCATTGCATAATCTCTAGTTTATTATTCATTAAATAATTTAATTAATTTCTGCGTTATTACTTTACTAGATATCTCTGTCTTCTATTCTGTTATACGAGAAAAATGTGATGAGAGAGAGAGAGAGAGAGAGAGAGATCAGGGAAAACTATATTACCAATGATATACGCACTTTTCTTGTTTAAGTTATTAAACTCGATATCGACAATATCGACAATCATATAAATATGTACTTATGCAGTTTACCCGTTACCATTTTCACGGAAGTCGATTTGCAACGTGTATTTGAAATATCTGTTCCATGCTCGTGGCGATGTAAGTAAAACTATATTTACGCTTTTTCTTTATTGTAAACATTCAGAAACAGTATTAAAATGCTTTAACTAGCATCTCTATATGTATAAAACTGCTTTTCGTAAACAAACGGATAATGGATATAGAAAGTAATATAAAACAATCAAATATATATAAAGTATTCGATTAACCAACATTGATATCAAATATCAGGACATCAGGTAAATTTGACATCGTTATTCCATAATGCAATATTTTTTTAAAATTTTGCTTACATTTCTCCCCATAATCGAATGCATGTGAAAAAAGTAAAGTTGAATGACAAATAATTTCATAATTTGGAATATTCCAGTTTGTGAGCTTGTTATCCACCATAAGCTACGACAGTTTGCAGGTCACAGTCATCGGCACGTGCCCGAGATACGCAATAAGATCTGTTAGCACAAATACATAATCCGGCGATCGGCGGACGCGAAGTAAATTAGAGCGATATCGTTAACCGTGATATCGCGGAAATTAAAAGAAGAAAAGCGAGAGAGAGGGAGAGAGAGAGAGAGAGAGAGAGAGAGAGAGAGAGAGAGCCCGGCAAGAGCGGCGTTGCGTCGCCGCTGCTTATCTTCCCGCGGGAAAACAAATTGCCCCCACGGCATCGGTAGGACGCGGCCGATGCGAAACGAAAAGGCGGAAAGGCAGCGGCCGGGGAACCCGGGGAAAAAGACAACGGATCGATGAGGGCCGCACAACCGGCGGAATGTATACGGCCTGTCCATCGCGAGCTGGATCAATACGCCCGGCGAATTTCACGCGAGTCTCAAAGCCACGCGCCAGGCGCTCTTCGGCCGATACCGTCCACGCATTTCCACGGAATGCCACGTGCGTTGAGAGGCATTTGGAAAATTCAGACGCAACGTTGCCGCGCGGGACACTGCTGTGCGTTAAAATGGAGTAAATGGTGCAATGAACGAACTGCCAACCGCTATTGTTAGGTAATTGAGCTTTCCGTCGAGTAAAGGTTCCGTGTTTCCGTCACGTATACGTATGCTGCATCGATTAAAGTCTCCGGGCTGTTAATTTTGTGTGACGTGCTATTTAAATTAAAAGTAGGGAACGTAAATTTGTAATAAATTAATATACTGAATTTAGTAGCGGAAACATATTAAATTAGGGACAAAAGAAAAATACTATAAAAGTGACAAAGTCACTTACTGAATGAGCGTAAGCTCCCGTAAGTAATCCGATAATCCAGTTCTGGTTTATAACTAGATAATTTAAGAATAACAGTAATATTTTCGCGTTTGTAGAAAAGATATAATTCACGGAGAAAAAGTTACGGTTGCTACAACAGAATAATGCTGTTAATTTTTGCCCATCCATACAAAAGGGTTATGGAAACCATAGTACTCTGGAAGTGACCTATGGTTTCCATATAGTTTCCTTATGGTTGCCCTAACCTTAGTGAGGGTAGCTACTATATGGATGTTCCAACCATAATATATGGATGTTTAACCATAATGAACAAATAGAAGATTGCGTTGAAGAGAACATTGTTGTAACAACCGTAACAATTTTCTCCGTGTACATTATTTTATACGTGTCCAATAGAAATAATGATAAATTGACACTATCAAGTTTGTCAAATAACTATTACAAAATTGTATAAATTATTGAGCAAATTACGCTTTCCTATACATATTTTTTCATTTATTAAATTATAATTTACAGAAAGATTGAAAATAAATTATTTTTCTTTAAAAAAATTGAGAGAACAGAAATTTAAATTAATTTTACTCCCATATATATGCACGTGCACTCGCATCGTAGTGTCCGTATTAATTTTACAGAAGCCGGAAACTGTATTATTGGTAAATATCAAAGTTTGGAACGCAGGCACACATGGCGAACGTTTATCGTTACATCCCATACGGCTTTTGCATTTTTCATCGTATCGTACAGCTTGTCGTACATGTGTCAAAATACAAACAAATTGACTAGACACTCGTGGCAAGAAAGGATCGAACGTTAAGCAGTCTTTCACGTGACATCAAGCGTCATCGTGGATGTAGAATGTGCAAGAGCTCGTTGCATACATCAGTAAAATTGAACATTAATTGAGTTAATTTTACTAATTAACTTTACTAATTGATTTTACTAATTAAACGATTTTCTAAGTTATATGTTATTTTCCTTAATGTAATTTTTATATTCTTATTTATATAATGTATCTATACATTATATCGCGATTGTAATTTAAATATCGCATACTTTATCTTGGACGGAATTTGCATTTTATTCTATATTCGTCACGAAATGCTATATGCGAAACGTGGAAGATTTCACACCTCGTTCGACGTAGTGCCTTTATAAAGGGGGAGCGTGCCCGCCTCTTCCATTTCCAGGACAGATAAAAACGGCCAAGGGGAAAAATAAAAATTACCAGGAGCAGTAGGGTAACGAGAAACTAGGAGCCATAAAGCGGATCGTAAAGATCGCGAAGGATTTGCATTTCCATGCTCGCGTCGACGAAAAATCCGAGGTCGCAACGCCGCGCCGCGCCGCGCCGCGTAATGCAGGGTGCGCGGCTAGTCGGGTTCACCTGCAGCAAGGCAGGGGTGCATCGGATGCAGCGATGATCAATAACTCGAACCGCACTCGGCCGTCCCCATCGACTCGCCGCGGATCTTAGGTTAGTTCCCGCTCCCGTTTCATCCATCCTCTCGAAAATCCTTCATCATCCACACGTATTCGAGACACGCAACTGGGACGCTTATTTCCGGATTTACGGATTCGTGTATTTGTAGAATAATAAATCAGTTATTTGTAAAAGGCGGTTAAACTATAAAATTCGTTGCCTGAGTTGCATAATCTGTCTTCGGTTGATTTTAAAAGTGCAATCTTGAGGAAAAAATTGCTTTAGCCCTCTCGAATATGAAGCAGTTTATATATAAATACGTCACCTTACAGTCTTATCACATATCTAATATTAAATATAATTTTCATATATGTAATATTAAATGTAATTCATTTCATGTTTGATAAATAAAATTCAGCACACAGGTCACGTTAAAATATTCAAAAATCTCGAAAGAAAGTGTGCTATATGTAAGAAATTGGCGAACGGTGAACGTGATCGCGAGGGCGATCACTGTCGGTCTAGTGGCCGGTTTAGTGGCGCAATTATTCTCTTATTTTTTTTTTATGTACATGCGGGCCATAAAAACGTCCGCCGTTATCGCACGCGCTCCGTAAATTCAGGTCCGCTTCGAGCTTGCTCGAGGTATCGTTATCGAATGCAAAATGGCCGTAGGCACTACGCGAGGCGAGACCGTCGGGCGTGACGATAGTAGCTATCCACAAACAATGTCTCAATGACCACGATTAAGCGCGGCGACCATGCTATGCGCGCGAGCGTATTATCTAAGCAATAACCCTAAGCGATCAGCCTAAACAACTCGCATGCCATCAGTTCGCTACGTTTCGCATGAACTCGTGAAAATACAGAATGCTCCGCGTAATCCAAGTGCAAGCAAATCGTGTAGGTAGGTATGTATGATCCACATACCAAGCTCCAATGTACTTATCACTAAACCCTCCGGCTTCAATCAACATTATTTAACAATAAGCTGCGATCCGAAAAGAAAAAAAGAGCAAAAAATAACAATGATCGACTAGCAAAGATCACGACCGTCGACAATCATTATTCCACTGCGCAGTCTTTTTCACAATGGAATAAAAAGGCTCATCGTCGATCGCCGTAAAAAGAGAAGCTGCAAACATAATAAGTATTTTGCTGAATTTGAGCAGCGTGTTTCCATATCGTAAGCCCTTCGAATGAAAAAAATTCCTTCGAAATCCCTTTTCACCTCCGACATTTATATAGTGAGAGGAGGAACTAATTTTCCATTGCAACAAGTGGTAGGGATTATTGCCGATCGCGTACTCGCTTGCTCGCTTCTAAATACGCTCAGGTGGGCGTCACATTTTATGGAGGTGTTCTGCAAATTCTCATACTTGAGGCGAAATATCCTTATCAGTTGTCACTAGCTATTTGTCGGTGCGGGTGTTTTGTATTCGTTAACATTAGCATTCCGTTTTTTGAATTAGGAGATGTCGTAAAAAATAGAAACGAAACTAGTTACGAAATTGTGCCCAGCTGTTTCTTTCGTCTAGTTTTATATAAAAACGCGTGAATGTTATTGAAACGCCAGAGATGCGTAAGCTTGACTTTGATAAAATCTGTGACTTTGGATAATTTTTGGAAAAATAATTAATTGTCTTGTGTAAAAACACATATAATGATCATGTATTATATCTCATAAAAAAAGTGATCATTACAATACCCGTTAAACACACGGAGAAACTGACATGCAATGAGTGACAACAAAGGAGGTCGCGTGATTGCATGTTGCGATATCATTACTGCCCCCTCGTATCTCCTAGCAATTTTCGCAAAATAAAAATGAAAGGGAGAGAACGAGAGGGAGGATGAAAAGGAGCAAGGATACGGAGAAAAAGGTCCAGTACGCTCGTAAATTCCGCGGTCGCCAGCGATGGACGCGTTTTTACGAACGCGAAGTCGGATAAACGTCGGACCTATAATGCAGGCCTAAACCGAATTATGCGAATCGGAGACGGGCCCCACGAGACAGATAATAGGATATCCCTCGGAAAACGGGATCGGACTCCTTTCTTCCGAGAGAGATTAAGCGTTATTAATAGCCGCGGCTATATAAACGTACACAAGAGAAAGAATCCGTAAACGTATCCTTATTTCGATCGTTATCTGGTGGATTAAATAAGCAGATATTCCTTTTGCTATCTGTATGCAACTCAAATTTGTTTCAAAATAGGAAACGCATTTTATGACGTGAGAAAGATGATTAAACAGCGGTCTCTCGTTGACTCTGGGTTATAAATTACGTTAAGATTGTTATCGGGAGTGTAATTACACCGTGAGATGCAATTACTTTGAGATAGGAATGGCTTTATGAGAAATGCATGTATACAAAATACATATTTAAAGATTAAAATCCCAGTGATAACGAGCGTTTTAAATTTTAAACAGAAACAGATAAGCAGCGAGATAACTTGATAAATGTTTTAATATTCTATTTTCTTGAGATTTTTTATCCTACGGAGAAAGTACAGATTATGAAATATATCTGCTTAAAATTTATGAAAATTAATGTTTACGCATTTCTTGGGCAACATAACTTTTAATATTTATAACTTTTTATTTCGGTGTATTCCATTTTTCATTGTTTTTTCCACGATAAAGACCTTGGGAATTCTTCAGATCTGTCCTTGAGTCTAAGCAGAGAGAATACCTATCTCGTCCATCGTCCAACGTCCATCACACCGACGCGTCCTATCGTCGCTCCCTCATCTTGTTATATATTTTAGACCTTTATCGCGTCTCCCCATTAGGCAGTTTCCTTTTAATCCTTGACATGAGCTCAAGAAAAACGCATGGAAATTCCCATTGAAATTTACTACGATCGTGAAACACAAAAAATTTGTTAACATTTCAGCGAAACAATTAAATCGTGTAACAATGTGAAAACTAAACCGGCGACTTTAATAGTTTCAGAACTTCGAAACTGTTTCTCTCAATTTATAACGGAAATTGCTTACGTCTAACGTCCCGTCGTCACGAAATCGCCGCGTAACTTCGCTCTTCGTACACTTAAAAGACATCCCGTATATAATACGGCCATACGAGGGTATAGATGCTAGAATAGCCGAAGAAAATCGAAGAGCTCTATTCTTAGGACTGCGAACGACTCGGTGTATACTGTATATGCATACCGCGTGTATCGTGAGTCTATCATGCGCATATAATTCACGCATATATTACGCTTATTATATGCGAACATTATGTATACACCCTCTCCTACCACGTATATTATTTATCGTATATATATATATATATTGTATATACGCGCCCTGGTGTCTAATTAATATGCCCGCTTAATTATGCCCGCACATATTACGTGCGTATTACGTGTGTTTATCGCGTGTGTTACACACGTATATCACGCATATTATGCACGTATTCTACGTTTATTGCACATGCATATATCCATCATGCTCTCCGTATGTAGGTGAGCACGTGGCGCTGAAAACTTTCTATTGTATATAACTCGTCACAGTGTCGTGACGCCGCGTCATAAATTTGTACCCAGTGGTTTCGCGTTTCGCAACCAAATGAAGAAGTGTCACAAATTGGAAACATGTCAGAGGAGAAAAAGCGGTGGAAACAAGTCAAACAATATTAAAATTCAAGCAGAGCAAACATATGGTAATATTACGTACACAGAATAGAACGTACGGTAGAGCAACGATAACGATTGCAAAAATTTTCTCGTAAGTTATGTTAAATTATCTGTTTGTGCAATTGTGAGACAATTACGCTTTTAATTAACACTTAATTAATATCGTGATTTACGTTTGCGTAAATAACAAAACTTTTCATTTTCCGTAAAGAAAACAATGTAATGCGTATTGAGTTACGATCGAAGTAAATTCTATGTTGTGGAAATCCGTAAGCTTAATCCGTTAATAATAAAACAGCAACGGTATCGTTTCTCAAATTCGCGTACTTTTATATTTCCAATATGTATCGTACTCCACATCGCATTGATCCGCATAATAGCATTCGTACATCGCATCGGAAGGGACGTTAAAGTGATTAAAATCTAATCACGAAAAATACGGAATTAATCAACTGACACGTATAGGCAGGCGTGCGGCTTATCGGTTTTCCATTAGAGGACCGGTGCGAAACGCACATGCATATCTCACGACATGCGCTCTCACGATGGGAATGCTTTCGGGAATGCGTTATGGAAATGTACGCATCGGTCGCACGTCGACTCCGCACGCTCGAGCCCAGTTATTCGCGGATCGAGCGAGCGAGCGAGTTTGCCGAGTTTACTCTTGCCCCGTGATACGTAGAACTCAAACTGCTTCCCAGTTCCTGAGAGCAATTACCGCCGTCGACTATAATTACGCGACGATGCACAACGACGTGGCGTTTGCAAGGGTCGAGTGCGACCGCGCGTCGGTCGCTAGATAAGGCCGTGACACGTACACTCCGAGAGGCAGAGGTTCACAGCTCACAGCTCCGAGTCGCGGATTCATTTTCTCCTTTTATAGGCTAACGCTCTACCTTGGATTTACAATAATTAGAATTCTTCGCTGACGAGCATCTTCGAACGATAATGGAACTTCTGACGCAAAAGTCGCGTCCATGCCGAGACGCAAGGATGAATTTTGACGGGTGTTTTAATACGTAAAATATTTATTCTTCGGTGCAATTTCAGTTAAATTGTGCGTTTCTTTCAAATTTGCGCGTGTGCGAAAGAATTACTAGATCGAAAAGGTAATCTTACCAGATTTATATTTTCAGGAATATTTGACATCACAATTTTCGCCCAATAAAATTTCAAATTCTATTACATTGATAAAAATGCTAAAATTTATTTTGTCGCAAAATTCTAACGTATCGATAAAATCGTTTCAATTTAGCTCCAGCGAGAATCTCGGAGCAGCTTAACCCAAACGTTTACCGTGCGGACGTCGCGGGAATCCGCGAGACTCTGAGGAAGGTTGTTCGCTGTCGCCCGTAGCGACAAAACCCGTCTAAGCCATGTTTGGTCAGCACGCGGGCAGCCTCGGGCTACTACTTCACGTTTGCTCTAGAAACCTATGGTTGCGATGAATTTACGGACGACCCGACCGACGCGACGCGACGCGACGGTCGGGACAAATACAACGCCCCGAGCGAGTAATTCCTGTGCGCTCCTATACATGCAAATGTCCTTGCCTTCAGGCCCGGGCCCGACACTCGGTTAATTGTTACTAAAACGCGCGTGACTGGCATGGAGCGAGTTACTTTCAGGATCTGTCGCGAGCAGGTGGAAAATACTAATTTCCTATTGTTGAGTCGTTTGCATACGAAATGTATTTCGGGAGTCTCGGTTCAACAGAACGCTCGCATAAAGCGAACGTCTTTTGCTAGTTAAATATTATTAAACGTCTACGTATTACATCAAGAAGTGAAATGATTCTCTTATAAAAGCGCGGTGCTTTACCTTTTACGAAACATTTACGATATTTCAAGGTACAGTAAATCTGTAAAAAAACTTGTTTTTAAATGTGACGTTCGTTTAAGAAACGGCAGATTCCTTTTTCACACCTACGGGATAATTATAAAAAGAAATCCAATCCGATATCGAATTCTGAACGAATGATTGACAGCAAAAGTTTGAAAATAAATATCTGAACGTCTTGCGAATTTTTGTTCATTACGGAATAAACGGTTACAGTCTTAAGATAATACTAATTACATACATTTTTAGAAAATATATTTAGCTATTTTTACAAGTGTGTTACGATGTCATAGTAGTCATCAAGTTACGATATCATAATAGTTTATTCGTTATCTTGCAGATCTTGCTTATCACAGACGGACTCACGTCTATCGTCACATTACTTCAAGCAGCGTGTTTAATGAAGATATCCTACAGATAACGTATCAATTTCGAGTATCTGTTCGCATTAAATCGTAATATCAGAATCGATAAATTTCAAGATGCCGCAAATATGACAATGTCATCATCGCGCTTATTCATTCTTCAAACGATATCCGCGCGGGAAATGTACTATTATCTGTTGACGTCTTTAAAAAATCGATAACACACGTCACGAGCACGCGTTATCGAGCGCAAGAAGCTTGTGACGAGCACGGAGACATCGTGATTTCGAGAAATCGTTCGGTGTCGCGTTTCACTCGCGAGATTGCGATCATCGGCAGCATCAGAGGAGAACGATTGCCGGCGATGATTCTTCGGTGAGGAAACCGTAGGTCTTCATGGAAAAAGCCCGATTGCAACGCGCTCCGAAATAAGAGAAAGGGACGGAGAGTGGAAGAGAGAGAGGACGAGACACGGCGAGACATGCACAGAGAACACGGAGAGAACGTGGGGAAGAGAGAGAGAGAGAGAGAGAGAGAGAGAGAGAGAGAGAGAGAGAGAGAGAAGCGAAGGAAGGACACGCGCGCAGGAGGTGGAGCAGAGGCCGACGTGTGATGCTGGATGAGGACGAGAACCCAGTGGAATGCACAGAATGCATCCAGCGCACCTGCTTGCAGGCTTCAGCTCTGACTGAGACGACGCGGATCGTGCCTGCGAACGAAAGAGTTTATCCTCGTGTAGGTGACACGAACACGCCGCAAGATCGAAGGGTGGGAAGGGAGAAGTTGGGGCAGGAGGGTAGACGGGAACGAACGGCCGGGAGGCGAGAGGGAGAAACAGGAGGCTGCGGGAGACCGAAAGGAGGAAGCGAGCTGGACCGCCAGGAGATCCAGAAGTTATACAGCGCTCTATTCGTTTCGTTTCGCGTCGATAAAGTTCGTTTCGCGCAATGGGTTCTCCCGATGGGCCAATCATCGCCGGTCGCGATTTACGCGAGTCGTAACTTTCACTCGTCATTCGCGGCTGCAAATTTTCACACGTTATACTGAGAAAGAAAAACCTAGACACGTAAAAAGTAAGCGTGAAATAGTTTAAATTTAAAGTTTAGATTTAATGCAAAAATAATGATGTTATTTGCATCAAAATCGTGTATAGATAACGCTATAAGAACTATGTAAATCATTAATATAACTCGAAATGAATAAGGCTGTGCAATTTTACTGATATAAAAAATCGCAATACGCAGCACGAGAGCGCAGCGAAAGGGACAACCTGGCATATTCCTAAGGGTTAAAATCGCACAGCGCCGTCTGTTTCGTACACTCAAGAGCAAAACACGCGAGAGCGAGAGAAAGGGGCGTTTTATCTGGCTAAGAGTGAGGCTTATTGACCTGCCGCTATATAGCCGCCGGCAACGGCGACTTATGGCCTTAAAGCGCACTCGCGACCTCGAAGAAACCGGCCGCGAAATCGCGTTGCCCACAAATTGGATGGCTTTTAAACGTGTTGGAAAACTGCATCTACGAACCCCATAGGAATAATCTGAGAAGGATCTAAAAAAAAAGAGTATTCTCTAACCCGATAAAAAGTATTCTGACAAACGTTTGGAAAGGTTCTCTCCTTGAATTATAAGCGGTTCAAAATAAATAATGTTGCATAAATTAACTATTAATTAATAGGTAGAAATAAAAAACTAATTATTGAAATGTTTAATATAGAAAATTAGAAAACTATAAAAATCGCGGCAGTAATTAAATTTTCTCTAAAAAGCTCAGCTTCAATAAATTAATTAAAGAAACCATAGTAGTAATAATTCTTTACATCTAAATCTAATTTGATATAAGTACCTGATATAAAAGAATAGTATCTGATATAAAAAAATAAATACCAATTTTAATTAATTAGAGATGAAGACATTTTTTGGCCTCGTACATATGTTGCAAATATTACCAATTAAAGTATCTATTGCAAAGTTTTCGTGAGTACGTAGCTTCGGGAAATAATATTATTTTAAATACAACGTTCGTCATATTTAAAATACTAACAGAAAAAAAATATTAATTTCCGGAGTTAATTCTAATTGCAGTGAAGAAAACTTCGCCATTCGATAACTACAGGAAATAAAATATTTATAATCGTTGAAATATAGGAATAATAAAATTTTCAGTGAGAAAATTTCAACCTCGTAAAATTGCTCATCCAAATGTAACATTGTACTAACAGTGGCAACGTCTGTCCTATTAGACAGGAGACACCATATATATGATGCAACAGCTCTTTATCTTGCGGCAAACCCGGTTTTGACTTTCAAGCGGATACACTATCTTACAGTGAAGTGTATCGCGGTTCGAACGAGTCGCTCGCGTAGATGAAGCGAGGCAAGGTGAGTCCATCGAAACGCGCTTTTCAGATATAACGCCGATTAAAATTCATGAGCTACGTAGCACACGATAACGCTCATAATGGATATCGGCGCAAGAAGCGGGTTTATGCGCCTTTCAGAAAAAACTTGATGGAAATTCATGACAACGTGTGTTCATTAATCAAAATTGAAGTATGGCCAGCGCCTGCACGATTTTATTTTACAAAATAATTATATTTGCCAAGTAGATGTGTAAATAATCTTGTACTTTAAAGCAAAGAACACCTTTGTTAAATGATCGAGTTTTATCGGATTTTTATGAGACATATGGTTGATTACAGG
>JASTWP010002267.1:0-46308 GCA_030770255.1 Temnothorax ravouxi
ACACATTCGAGTATCTACGAGGGCGCTCACGATGCAACACATGTGTCGCCCCGTGTATGTACGTTTGTAACGCGCGGAACAGGTATTCCCCCATTGAAATAAGGTAACGTCGCGAATATGAAATATATCCCCTTGTACAACTTGATAATCCGTGGTTACCATAAATCCTGAGTGATTATCCGCGTGTCTATTTATAAGCCTCGTGGCGTCGCCCTCACCTTCGCGAGCCTCATCCTCCCTCCTTCTGCATCACCATGCGTCTCCTTTCTGCCTACCTTTTCTCTTTGTTCGGATATTCTCTCAGTATTCTCGTTCTTCTCGACGATGCTCCGAAAGAGCTCCGCCGTTCCTAAGTACGTGCGTGCCATGGCTTTCCATGACGCACGTAAGACTTTCAGAGATACGCCCGATAGGATTAATCAGCTTACGAGAGCCACACTTTCGAGAGGTGAGAATGATTTGTTGTTGAAACGTTTGTCCACATCTGTGACAAAAGCTGATCAGATAAGCGTTGACATAACGTTGTTCTACGAAGAAGTCGTAACGAACGATTGTTGGAATGTAGGAAACAATGCAATGCTCATTATTTTCGATGCAATCTGTTGTGCCGAGTACATGTAAATATATTAATTTTTCTAACTCTAAAAAATACGAGTAAATTTATAATATAATTAGAAGCAATATGTCTTGGTGCGAGTTCACAATCCTGCATCTCGCATGAAGAAAATGCGAGAAAATGTATTGAGTCAGAAGATAATAAATAATTCAGTTTGATATACGAGCTCCAATATCGCGAGATCTCGCCGCGTGCCATCCGTACATGGATATGTGCGAGTGGGTTGTCGCATTTTGCCTCGTAGACAGATACGTGCATATCGATCATTCTGGATGCATTGACAGCTTCATTCGAGAGCATATTCCGTGGAATTACACATCCGCTCCTTGCTCTCCTTTCTCAATATTAATATGAACATATTAAAATATTCTTTCATAAGAGATTTAGGTACCTATGAACTCAATAAACTTTTTAGACTATCGGGATTGCCCGATCTCATTACTGTTTGCCACTGTTTTGTTCCTATATGTAAGACGCGGAAAATATTTTAATACTAATTTGAAATATGTTAATAATTATCATACATACTTGCAATAAAAATTTTATTATAATGACCAAAATGTTTGATTCCATCATTATAATAATGGAGGGAGAGAAGTTAATTTATATATCGTATTATGCATGTAATGCCGTGCAATACAGAAGTCTCGTTTTTTTACTCGTATTATCAGGTCTTTCACGTTTTAACAATATTACAATGTCTAATGCATAAAAGCATTTAAATTCCATAAACAGAATAAAAACTAAGTAAAAATTGCTAAGTTTATTTGATTTCTGTGTTAATTAATGTTCTCTATTGCGCGCCGAAACATTTAGAATGCGAAGTTGGGTTAACAACAGCAAATAGCGGGGAATGAAAGGTAATCGAGTGTCGATCTAACTCAAATAGAGACAGCGTTCAATGTAGAGAATGATTTTCGGTTCACGCGCGCTGAAGAGGTCAATGCTGAGAGAAGGCGAGGGAACCGGGAGTAACATCGTCGCCACAGGCACTGCGGCAAGCTATTAAAAACCCAAGTTATGAATGAAAGCTGGGCTGAAATAGAATGGCATGCCGGGTCCCGCCCACAGGAACAGGTACGAACACTACGACTACACCAGAGCCTCGGCTAAGCCCAGTGTCAAAAGATTCCCGAATAGCTACAGACGATTACCGAGAGATGCGCGAGTCACCGCCTCGCACGCAGAACCGGTAGTCGAATCTTCGGATAATTTAATTACTATGCACATGTCAAAATCAACTTGTTCACGTCAATACCCGTATGTTGCTGACAATGAGACTTGGTAAAAAAGATGGCACAGCAGTGTTTGCACGTTATTCATTCACGTCGTTAAGAGTATGCGTATTTTAACAATTTTTTTCTCAAGAAGATATATTTATAAAGCAGATTTATAAATAACTTTATTTTAGCATAATATATGTACGCAAAATATAAACATACTCAATTATTAGCCATAACATTTTTATCGATGAAGCATATGAAGTGGTGAGCATTGCGATGGTTTCGATAGATAATTTATGGAAATCGCGACTTCGATCGATCGAAGTTTCGACGCTAAGGGTTTCTGGAAGGGACACGATGTCCGATTATCTGTCACATTCTTGATGTCAGCAGTCGGTATCCTGAGGGCCGGTACTCTCGAGCGTCCTGACGATTCAATTAGGATTCAGGCACGCAGTGAAGGTCCGGATCTCTCCTCGCCTCCTCGCCTCCTTTCCCCCTTACCACCTTTCTTTCGTGGTATAATCGATCGCCGATTTCACGAGAGATCCGACCGTACGCTCGCGTGGCCGTTGATATATGAAGTTTAGGAACCGCAGATGCAAGCGGCCTGCGCCTGCGAGGTATCAACGGATCTACGTCCAAAATGCGGTTCGAGGGACAACATAATAAGCGCTTCGAGAAAAAGTGATCGCTCACTATCGCCAGTCATTAATTTCAATATAATCCAATTACGTATCATGTACTTGATTTTTTTCAATAATATAATTCACTATTGGTCTCGGTAGCTTAGACCAACGCGAAAATTTTTTTTCTTTAGATTTACGGGTGCTGTTCGTGACCAAACGTTCGTGAGTAAATTTATCGTGGACAGAAATAAATTTATATAGATTTTAATCGCTCGCTGATTATCGCAAATTACTTCGAGGCGCTATATTTCACGCGCGAACAATGATGTCCACCTTGGAACCGTTACGTTTAATCAATCGCGAGCGAGGAGAGAACCCGGTCGTTATACGTCGCGCACACAGGCGAGTCGCTGGCGAGACTAAGGAAGTGGGACCGAGGCATCGGACCAAGGGCTGAAAGCCTCGATGAAGCCATCGCCGAGAAGCGTCGCGGGGACAATGGAGCAATCAATAGGGTAATGTGAGGACACTTTATCGAATTATCGATGCGGTCGACACTGGCGTACCTACGGTCAATGGACACGGGTACCCTGCTTTTCGAACGAACCCTTACGCCTCGCCGTTTCCTCCTCCTCCTCCTCCTCCTCCTTCTCTCTCTCTCTCTCTCTCTACCTCTGTGTGTCTCTCTCTGTCTCTCTCTTGCCCAGGTCTATCTCTCTGCATCGCTCTCTCTGATCACCGCGTAGTCCTCTCTTTGCTGCTTTCAATCTGTCTATCCGCGTCTCTTTCTCGCTGGTTCCCGTCAATGTTCGGCGACTGATAGAGCCGGAGCATCCGCGCTGTAACAAGCTCAGTCGCCCTTGACACTTTGGGCCGTTAATGTCCGAGAAGCACGCGATAAATCCGGCCCCGAACGCAAGGCGTATTTCCATCTTATTGCAGTGCTATCCCGGGAGTGTCCTTCGGTGCAGGAACGAGTGCCTCCGCGGCGTATGTCGTCTCTCTCACACACGTTAAGGATACTGGTTTGTACACTCGTTCCATTTCTACGCAATGTTCCACTTGCAATTCTTGCTATTGTATCAAACAAGGTGTAAAGTAATGTTTCATTCTCTTTTTTGTATCTTTCTTTGTCTTTTGGTGACAAAGCTAATTGGTCTAGTCAAATAATAAAATTGATTGATTGATCGATAAATTCACCTATGAACTCCATTCCACGAGGTTTACCGCTTCTATAATGTTTTGACACACTTCGTGTCACGTTTATACGTGATAGATAATTTCTCTAATCTTCGATACATAAATCTGTTCGTCTAATTGACGGGGAATCCATAACGTAGAAGAAACGCGCAGCTGGAAAATCCGGTCGTGAGTGGGTTTCGCATTCGTACGGTGGACGTTCAACAGGGACGACGGTGGGCCGATATTTTTACACGGTCTCGGTCACATATTTCACACCTGTCAGTTTGACTGGGATTTTTCCTTCGCGTCTTTTACATCGTCGCGGCATGCGCGCGCGCGTGCATGCGCGTGTATCTGTACGCGCTTGTAATTGCCGCGGCCTGTCTTCGGTGCCCTTATCTTCTTCGCTCGGTCTGCCAGCATCGAGGCGCGTCGCGTTGCGTCGCCCCGCGTCGCCGCGCAATGTCGTGTCCTGTCCCGGCCCGTGAAGCATGCCCGATTGACCGCGTGTGAGAACACGATATCGCACGAATGAGTTATGATCCCTATTCGAGGATTTGCATACCGATTCATTATGCGCCGGTAAAACTCAAAATTGGAACGCAACGTGGCGCAACAGATCGCGCGCTGCATGGAACGTCGAAGGAGGGCGGCAGTAGAAACGATAAATCAAAAGCCTCCTGCCCCGCGTGTTTCTCCCTACCTTTGCCTCCCTTCTCCTCTTCCCTTTTCGCGAGGCGCATGCAAATCGCACTCACCTTAATGGCAAACGATGCAACGGTCCAGGGAAAGAAAGAAGCATCGTTCAGAGGAACTTTCCGCTACTTTCCGTACATTTTATCTGTACGCTTTGAATGCGCGAACCCGTACGAATCGCTTGGCGAAGGCCGTGCGCACAGATGTACTAAATTGCGTACAAACAAATCACTTTGGCACGATCGACGTGCGCAAACACAGTTGTGTAATGCTTCGGCGTTGGGTAATTCGATTTATGTAACGGTAGTGCTATTGTCGACGTACGTTGTTCTGCGACGTGGACTTGTCAAGAAATGTTTGCTGAATAACAAAGTATTATTATCTCCATTTTTCTTTATTTTACGTACTTCAAAGAAGTCGTGTATATTCTTAGGCCAATCAGACAAACACTAAGATTATTAAGATAAAAGTTTTAATTGTCGTTATAATTACTCTATTATAATTTCTTAACAATGGCTTTATCTATTTCCTAGTATCTATCTTTTAAAATGCTGATGTTCATCAAGTAATTGGGGGAAAAAATAAAATATAAAAAGAGCGAGAAGCAGAGAAGTGGTTTCGAAAGACGGATGAACGGATTCTCTGAGATAAGAGGAGATGACAGGTGAAGTACGTGGGCGGAGGCGGGACAGATAGGCCGATCTGGATATACATGATACTACCCACGTTGGTATTCTTACAGCTATATCATCTCTTTTTCTCTGTCTGCCTTTCTTCCCTTGTCTTCAACATTAATACGCTCGCGTAATTTACTTAATCCTAGCAAAATCAGCGTAGAAAACAAATTATAATACTATAAATATGTAATTATTTCTTTTTCTTTGAATAATCTATTATAACATTTATTTATATTTTCTATAAAGTTATTTATAATTTCATTTAGAAAATTAACATATAAAAATTTATAAAGCTAAAGTTAATGTTTGCATAATTTTGCCCCATAAATGGATTGATCGAAATTACAATTGAACGTTATTTCATTTGTTCGATCATCCTCTTGTATGTACGACAGCGTATAGTAGATAGATACCAAGTCTCATTTGCTGTACGCTGTACAGAAAACGAAGACTGGGTCAATGAGCATATGTATCATCCGCGAACAATCTGTCATCCTGGTCTAAACGACTTGCATCCCCGAAGAAGGTTGCAATGGCCGGGCAGGCAACACAGGCATCAGGGGCAGGGAGACGATTGCTCGCGCGACTGCGTTAAAGCGTGCGTATCCGCTGCTTAAACACAGCAACGGCAGCAGCGTCAGCAGCAGCATCAGGAGTAGCAGAAGCAGCAACGGACACCCCTCCATGACTGCAGGCTATTTCTTTCGTCTTCTCTTCTCTCGCTGGTCGCTCTCTTCTCATACCTCCTCCTCGACAGTGGTTAGTCCCGGCTCCCTCTTTTCTCTTTATACCTCTCTCTTTTTCTCTCCCGGCCGGTTCCTCATCTCTTTCATTCTATCCCATTCTCCCTGATCTCTCGCCGTCACTGTCTCGCCTCCTCTCCCGAGTCTCTTTAGTTTTGTGCGCTACCTGCCTGCCTTGTGGCTCGTTCGTATCGTATCGTATGTAAGTGAAGCGAGGTGCCTCGGCGCGTTCGCGGGACGAGGCGAGGGGCCCCCAGGACGACAGGTTACCTGTGTGTGGCACGGCATGGCGTTGTCTCTTCGCGTGTAGGCACACGGCCCTCTCACGTGCTCACGCACGCACGCATACTGTGCGCGCGCGACACGATGCGACGTAACGGGGTACACGAGAGCACTCGCGCGAGAGAGACAGCACGCCGCAAGTGTACGTGCAAGGGGCCTGTACACCAGGCCAGCATTCGACGCATACAGGTGCGTAAACGCGCGAGAATGCTCTCCCGATTCCGCTCTCGCGATCGCGAGGCTGCGGCGCGAGAGCGTAGGTACATTGTGCACGCGCACTTGTGTGCGAGAAAGAGAGATAAAGAGGGAGAAAGAGAGAGAGAGAGAGAGAGCACACGTGTATCCGCGTGTGTATGTCTGATGCCGTTTGTGTGCACGACCGGTGCACAAGAGCGTGGGCTCCCCTCCCTCCGGAGCCACACTCCACCTCCTCCTACCTCTCGGTCTCTACCTCCTTCTTCTACCTGCCGGCCCAGCCGACACACATGTGTATGTGTACCTTGGTCTTCAGTGTAAGATCTGAACCAGCGGAGAACGCACGCTATTGTTATATCATTATCATTGTCATCGTCCGTGGTCGTTCGTTCGCGCCCGTTCCCGCCGCCTGGTGTGCCGTGAACATTTCGCGTCGGCGCTCATGTGGTACCGTCAAGGAAATCGAGACGAAAATCATCTCGATCTAGCCCGGTCAGTCGATTACGCGTGTATGTATCGGTGCCGGGTGTAAACGAAAGAAACGTTCGGATACGCACGAAACCGCGTGAATGAGGCGAGAGATCCGCTGCGTCGTTTCACGACCGATACGTGGATGATGGGGTGCATGTTGGTATCGCGCCCTCTGACAGTAAGGCGCGCACGGGACAGTACGGTGTGAACACGTGGGAAATCGCGTCCGTCAATCGTCAGCAATTTTGCTATCAACAATAATTACATAATTTGAGTCGTCGATTATCTGCAAGCGGATTTCACTTTGCGTCCGAGAGATTTATAGATCTATTGTCAAGAAAGTGGATTGTCAAGGAAGATCATTAGATTGAACGCTCATCGTCCATACCCACCGAGTTCACACGATGATCGTGATATAAAGTGGCTGTCGTTGGTCGACGTTTAGGTTTACAGATTGGAGCTGCGAGCGGCTCTTAATCGACAGCGGTCGGATGCAATCGATCAAGAAGAAGTAGATTAGAATTAAGAGGATCCGATGACGGGGAGGAAGCGGAGGAGGTTCCGAATCTCGACGGACGAGAAGGGCAGGATAGGTTGGAAGGAGACGATGGGTAAAACGCTTAATTAAAGCGATTAGACTTTGTGGTTAATTGTTCTGGAACGCCAAACTCTTACATGATCCCACATCGGCGCTGTCGCCCTGCTTGTTATCGTCGCGTCCCTTGGCAGGACTGAAAGGTCCACGATCGGGCCGATTATCGAATGAGCCCCGAGTCATCGCTGTAGCTCACAATCTAACCTGAGAAAATTGTTTAATCATAGACGAGACGTTGGTTTTGGTTTATTAGAAATTTTGTGTTAACTGCCTGTGTTGTGTGATGCCATTGGCTTTGACAATCGCCTGTTTATCTTGATGAAAAACGCGTTACTAGCTTTCTTCTATATCTTCCCTTTTCTTCTTCTATAGTGATTCCGTTCCTGATCGCCATTTATATCCAATCCTCTTTTTCTTCTCCCTTGTTTCCTTTATACCAGTGATTGAACCAAATCGTTTGCAATCTTGATTTTGTTGTAGTCGTTTCAATGATACAAACGCGAAGAGCCGACTCGATATACTGTGTGATCGCGATGATTGCTCAATTAGTTTTAAGCGTGAGTATATATAGTGTACCGTGAAAGATTCGTCCGGTTTGTTCGGCTTTTTTGTGACCGCGCGTGTTAGTGCGAGGTATCTCTTTCTGATCGCCAAGCAGAAACGTGAACCATATAGTGTGGGTGAAATACCTTGACGACACACAGTGCAGGAACTTAAACTTCGTGTCAGGTGCCATCGGAAAGAAACAGCTATTTGGCGAGCTTAGTGCGTTTTATTAGGAATCGATTATACGGACGGGTATTCGTAATGATGAGTAATTCGCACGACAGACGTTTCGCTTGTGCGGAAGCAGCTAGTTGAAACTGACGGTAAGTTGCACACAGCTTACATCCTGCTCGTAGCGAAAAACATTCTCACAAAAATGTTGTTGCCTTTTATTTGAGAGTAATCTGCGTCCCTTTACAAGCATCTTACGTAGAAAAATTTCGTCCTCTCATGCTCGCGATCTCTTCGTCGTAATCACATCCCGCGTAAATTCGCACAAATTCGCGCAAATCGCAGTATACTCCAGTCCGACTTCTTGAAAGAAATCATTACGCGATTCCGCATGCGAATAGTAATTCTATATCACATGCTACCATTTCACTTCGTAGAAGGTGGATAAACATGGAGTCACTGCAGGATTAATCTTTCGCAGACGTTAATAGGAATCTTCAAGTCATTATGTTGGAATATCTCGACTCGCGACGTTCGCGGAACCGGCAGACGCCGCGCATACGGTCGATCTCGCGTCTCTCACGGCTTCTCGCGCCGTCATGAGCGATTCTCGAAGCGAATACGTGGGCAAATGGAACGATAAATCCTTCGATTGTCGAATGTCGATAATCTCTCAGAGACGCGCACCGTCGTAGACACCGACGAAGGAGGCAAACATTGTCCAACTAGTCTCGGTTATCATGCGCACGTGATCACGACGGCGCGGCGCGGCGGCCTCGTTGATTCCCGCCGCGCCTCGCCGGTTGCAAGTAGCAAAAATCGTTCTCTCGCTACGCCGCTCAGTCACGTTTGCGATGTAACGTATCTCACGCGTGGCGGATGTCGATCGACAATCCGCGGAATCTTTCGGCGCGTTCGCCGATTCGTCGAAACTCATCCCGCATTATCGGAGT
The DNA here is from genome assembly GCA_030770255.1 of Temnothorax ravouxi. NCBI lineage: Eukaryota > Metazoa > Arthropoda > Insecta > Hymenoptera > Formicidae > Temnothorax > Temnothorax ravouxi. The sequence continues at coordinate 8,980 of JASTWP010002267.1, forward strand.
AATCAGTTTTAAGCACTCGTGCTTGTGGAATGTTGTACAAAACGCGCTCGTCCGTCTCCTCCAAAAAGGAAATTCGTTTCTCGTTTTAGTAGACTGCCTAAGTATATGGAATCCTGTCTGATACGCTATTTATTTTATTTTAATTAAACGGACGAGAAAATTGAAGTCGCCGTAACTGCCGGGTGCGGAACAGTTGTCAATTGTATAAAATTGTAAACTGCGGCGGGTATAGGGTACCACGTGCAACATGTTAGACCTTTTCGGATTATGCATTTATTTTTCTTTTGCTTGCGATAACGAACTTGAGTCAGTATCGTTGATAGATATAGAGGAAAGGAACTGCCTAATGAGATTGCAACATTTCTTAGAAAAAATTATCTCTATTTAGGTATAGGCTTCTATAGTGGGTTCTTTGAAAAAATTCGTAAAAATTTTGAGTATCTCAAACTGCTATATTCTTTGCTATATTAATATTAAGATTGATTTATTATTATGGTTACATATTACGCAAAATTTCTATTTTTCCGCGACCGAACATGTCTGATAGTGATCTGAAAATGCGAGACGCTGAAATATTTAGAACGAGCAAACGGCTGGCTAGGTTAATTATACGATCTTACTGATTGTTGCAATAAAGCCCGGTGTGAGAAAGCGTATATCTTCTTGCTGCGTGATTACATTTTACGATCCTAACGCAATAAATTATTAATCAAACCACTTAATTATATGTTCCTAATGTAACTATGATTTCTTCGAGACCTAACGGTCACTAGAAGTCATCTATAGTCCGTGTGTTATTATCTTTCATTGTGGATACGCGGATACACAACGCGCACAATGTGGTTGCATCGAGTTATTAAGTCGATCCCGTACCGCGGCATTTGCGGCAGGAAATTAAAATATCGAATGAATGCGACGACGTCGCTCAGACTTTCATTTTACAGGGATTCCCTTTTCATTGGAGCTTAATTCTCTGCTCCCTTCTCCCTCATGTCTCGTCCTTCGTGGGTCTTATATTTCTTTGTCTTGTTTCTTGTATTTCAAATGTATAAGATGAGGGTACAGAAAACTTACATATCACGCAATGTCGTTGTTTTCGCACCCGGCACCTGCCGAAGTCTCATACGAGTTTCGCTGCGCGTTATGTCTCTCGCGAAATCACATTCCCTCGCGCCGCGTACAGTTGATAGTGGTCACTTTTAGTGGCCATATTTTTGACTTAAAAGGAGTCCCTGTCAGCAGTGATTTGGGGGCCGTGTGAAGTGCCGCTTTTATAGTACACACAGGAGGAGACAGTCCAATTAAGGGCACATTTGTATACTTAAGTGTACCGATATCGATGCATAAATCGGACCAGGCTCGACGATTTATAGCTCTACCGAATGTCGTAAAACGTTCACCGCGAGATACGCGCGGGGAGAAGCAGGACCTTTCCGTTCTTAGAATCCTCGATGGGTACAGATTTTTTAACGGAAGATGTACAACGCGTCCTTTACAATGATAAATCTATCACTTAGAGTGAAGATCGATATTTAAAAATATACATATTAAAAAATTTAATTAAGTTCTTGTAATATTTTATTCGATAAAATTTTACATAAAAAATTATGTGTAAGGTATTTTGTTTGTCCGATGAAGTAGATAACCTTCATAAATATTATTTATGCTAAATAATATGCGATCCATTAAAGAAAAGACGAGACGTGCCTGGTTCTTCCACGCTGATCTCCAATTCTTCTGCGACAGATACGCCTGTGTACTGTGGTAAAAACTGACACAAGTGTATCTACTTTGAATATCGTTAAAAGTTGCCAAGGAAACATCTCTCGAGCTCACTGCGCGCAAAGTTAACTCCCGAAGCACGCAAGGTTACACCCTTTACGCGCTGTATCACAAAGGAGAGCGAGTTGGCAACCCTTATAAGATGGCTCTTTCTTTCTCTCGCAGTCCTCTCTCATTCTTCCGTTAAAATGTACGCACGCGCGGTCGGCATAGAAGGTATATTTTCCTTGTCGTAAATCTTCTTCGCTTGTTTCTCACGTGCTCTTCAACGATCGGCGCTGAGTTACGTTCGTCGGTATTGCTGATGCTCTTACGGTCGTTTCGGTGTGTTAGGAGCTCGTAAATGTTCAAAATGAAATCCTTTAAAGCGCGGCATATTCATTTTGTACGTGGCAATTTGCATGTAAATCCACTGTGCTCGGACGTAAAGATCATAGGATATCATAATTTTCCACGTCAAAAACGATGACATTTTTCGTACGTCGAGCAATTATACGCTAATTTTCACAATATTGTGAGAAACGTACTTTACTGTCAGTATATCCTACCGTATAATAAATGATCGAACGCTTTAATTAAATATTTCACATGGGTTTTTTGTGGGATATATTAAATCAAAGACTTTATGTTTCTCATGATCATTCTGATCTTTCCGACACTTGGAAACTGCTATCGATTCGCTAATATGTTCAGTCCGTTTGTGTAACGAGATCTACTTTATCTCTTTTATAATGTTTATAACATTTTCTTCGTGATATACTTTCTATCGATCATGCAAGCATTTAAATATATCCGTATATTATTCTTGTTTGCGTCTCTCACTTGATTTGTCAAGGCGAGTGCGATTACCGATAGGTCGACGCCGAAAGCATCAGCAATAATACTGAATGCCCCGGCGAATTTTTGCGAAACAGGTGGTTTTATCCATATAGATCGAGAGAATACAATGTGAGCTCGCGCCGTTCGTGCGGATCGTGCGATTTGTCTTCGTAGCCAATCCCGTTCGCCTTGGCATGGAAAATGCGCGCGTGCCCTAATAGAGTCCTTTGTTCAAAACCGAACTCAATTGTTACGGCCGGTTATTCAGAGTGGAACAATGTCCAGTCAGCCAGATACCAGTTTGTCTCGAAACGCATGCTGCTGCGTCCATCGATCGCGGTATGCGCGATCTTATCTCGCGACCCGAAGCAAAATGCAAATTAAAGTTTCCTCGCATAATTGGTCCTCTTTAAGCACTTATCTAGCTGAGAAACGCGCACGAACGAATGAATTAAGTTTGCCGTCATTTTTATCGAATCGAATATTGACATGAAATATAAATATTGGAACGCTCGGTAATCATAACATTCGTTTTTAGTATATGTGCGACAAGCCGATCTTATCTTCCATCATGTGTCCTGTTGCTTTTATGGGAACATTAGGCTGAAGGAGCATCTTTGAGATAATTAAAGTTTTTATGAAAATTTAGACTGCGAAAGAGCATCTTTGGGACAATCGAAGTAGTTACTTTAGAGTAATTATACGATATATATTTATAGGTTTTTATTTTTATTGTATTTAAATTGACTTAGATTTAAAGTGTAAATTCCACTGTAGAAAAAAACATATTAGAGTGCCAAACTTTACAAAAATCTAATCGTTATTTCAGAAGAAATTTCTATTTTGCTCGCGTGTATCTTCGTCATTTACATTTAGCCCAGCGATTCGCGGCGAGGTTACCTGACCCGTTCGCCCACCCGAACTCATCGAATCCCCCTATTCCACGAAATAAATATAAAAGATCAAAGCAATTCACAGATTTAATGCTCGTGGGTTCGACCCATAAACGAGGTAACTCAGGAATTAAAGTGAGACGGCCATTCTTCTCGTGTTCACGAGACGAGAAGCTTTCATATTATGGCCTAAGAGACAACACGCCCACTTGGCGATTATTTGGGAACGATCCAAGTTTTCTCGTAACATTCTATAGCATTCAGATCTACATTATCGAGATTAGTTATAGAATTAAAACTAAAGCCACAAAACGAAAGGAAACGTCTCATCTCTCGATCGGCAAAAAAATTATCAACTCTTTGCTGCTATATCGAAATATACGCACAGACTAATTTATTAGCGAAGTAGTATAATGATATTATTGTATCTTACAGAATGGAGCGATTTACACGATATGTGGCACGTATACGAATCGAGCTCGAACCGGAAACCCGTAAATCTCCAAATATGTTCTCTCATTAAAAATCCTTCCAAATTTCTGTCTAAACTGACACATCTATCGCGGACGCAGAACGTTATTTGCAGCTGCTTACGCTATCGATGAAACGGTCATTGACCTGGTGGACGGGTACCCTCGGCTCTAACGAGTTTGCTCCTCAAAAAATGTCAACGAGAGCGCTGTCGTAGTGTCAACGAAGCTGATCGCGAGAGCGGTCATTTGCGCGGCGATTCTCCGAGGGTCCTGCTCCTTCCCTCTTTCGTTTTGCTCTTTGCCGAGGCAAGATCCTTTATACCGGCGATCTGGCCCCTGGAATCCCGAGGCATTTATCGGTGGAGTTAATACAGGTGAATAAGAGAGAGACTGCGAACGTTCGTTGTAGTCACCGTTGTCGTAACGAAGCAAACTTCTCTCTTTTCGTCTTCGTTTTTTCTCTCTCTCTCTTCCTTCGAACGAATGGTTGGTGTTCCTCCGGTGTTCGGCGAAACACGATGGTTTCTCGACGAAGAGAGGTGATTCCCGATGGGTGGGAGGTCGGTATCATCGAAAAGGGTGACGGGACGGAGGAGAGAGGCCGAAGGAAGAAGGCAGGGCGACGGTGGGCCTAATTAGTCAGGGATATATCTGGAATCTCATGGAGGCTGAGTTTTGTAGGCCTCCTTCAGTTTTATGTACGCAGGCGGATTTCTCTTGTGGATTAGCATACAAATCGATTTAAACTCGAGATAAATAGCCACTCACAGGCTCCTCACACGGAGCCGACTTCGGGCATTATCTTGTCCACCGCCGAGATTAACGCTTAATGCTTTATACTTTACAGCCGGGGAGCCTCCCCGCGCTGCCTCCTGCGGGTACCACTATATATACTTAAGTACGTACCTGCGTTTTGTCGTGACACCGTCGAGTGGCTCTTCATCTCTTCCTCTCTCTCTCTGTCTCTCGTCACAGTGTCTGCCTCGCGCGTTTCGCGCCAATGTTCTTTCGTTACTACGGCCGGCCGATCGGACAAACTTGTTTCCGATTAATCGAAACGCCGGGTCATCGTTCGGGCAATAACGGCCCGCCGATGCCGATGTGGCGGATCATTTACACTTTACACCCCCGATAGATTTCACGGGAGTAAGTACCTGCAACATCGTGCGCGACGCTCTTTACGAGCGCGCGGTAGTAGTACCGTAGCATACTAACGCCGATGAAATTACTCAAAGATGTGCTATTATATATGGTGTTACACGAGTTTACGCTTTGTCACGTCACGCTATATTATCTAGTTATACTAGTAGACACGCATAACGATTGTATCGTTTAATTAATATGAAGAAGAGAGATCTGCATACATCGGGTAAAATTGGAATTTGCTTATTCTGATATATCGACTTTCTCGAAATATTCTACATTTTTTTTATAGCAGTCTTATGCTCGCTTCAACAGCATTACAGCACCTAATCGCCGTGGCAACCTAAATGGTTACGTTAGCATTTTATCCGGTGCCTTAACGATCGCATCCTCTCCCCGTAAGCGGAAATACAATATTGGCACGTCATGCGCAGAAATAATTTTTGCGTGTTTATAATGAATACGGTGTCATACGATCATATAACACGGTTATGCGTTCCAAGAGCATCTACTATTTCGGAACACAACAACAGCACTTTATATTGTTGTCCATCATGACGTGTTTATTGCTCGGTCGGCCGAAATCACATCAATTTTATGATTACGTTAAAATGTTCCATTTATTTAGCCTTAAGTAACGATGAAATATTCGTCAAGTATGATGCGAGCAATGCCATTGATATCACCGTTTGAAGAGGAACGAGTTTTGATGCCGCATCCGATTTCTCCGGGATGCACGAGGTTCGTTGTGTTCTAGCAGAATATTTCGATTATTTATGACGATTGAAAGTTTCGAATAGCGAACGTCATTCGAATAATTATTAACGAGCTGCGGATACACATGGAGCTACGGGAATCGAATTATTCGAATCCCATGAGATTAGCTGTATCGTTGACAGATGCTCGTTATACTTTAGTCTTTTATACCGTTATATCTTCTTATATTTCTACGAAACTCGTATTTTTTTAATTGGCTGTTGGTTATAAACCGATTCTCTTCGATCACAGTAGAGCTACTATATGTATACATCCTGTCATAAATTTTTTTATGAGATTCACCGAAATATTCTTTATTTTATGCTAATTCACTATTCATTTGATTAAATTGGCATTGATTTTAGTTGGCACCATTTTAAGATTACCATTTTTGAAATTTTTTAACGTCAATTTATCAATATATTTTTGTCCAGTTTATTAGAGATGGGCGCGTATTCTAGAAATAATATTAAAATGCGACATTATAGGTGACAGTATTTTCTGAGAAAAAGTGATTTGACATATGCGTTTTGTTGAAAATTCAGCAATTATCATACTTTAGTTAATTAAGAGAAATTGACGGAAATTGCAAATAGTCTAAAGGCTGTTCAGAGCTGGTGGCGGTATTCGTGCATTCTATGCTTATCCGCCGTAACGGAGAGGGAAATTATTAAGCAGTTATATCAGTTATATCTAATTGCGTATTTAACGCAAAGAAATTTTCGCTGCGGGATATTACTCGGCATCATATTATATCCATTGTTTATTTATTTTGTTCGTTATCTCGAACAAAGATATACAGTCAGCGCAATAGAATGGCGTGCGTTTTCGCTTACCCGCGACTCCTGTTCGTTAGCGTAATGTTCAATTAGCGATTACTTTGTTTGCCGGAATTATCATCTCGCGTGTCCCGACGAAATCATTAACGGTCGACTTTTAGCTCGGCTGCGAGCCGTCGGTTCGCCCCGATTGATCTAACACGCGATCACGTTACAAATACCGGGCCGCGCACGTATATAATAAATACGAGGCGCTGCAAGCCGGACGGATCGCAACAGCGTATACAACGACTAATGAGTTCGTAATACAAAGATTTCTAATATATGGCTCTCGATAGTCGGACTCGGGATAATAATGTCAGGCTGCTACGTCCCCGATTGCTTCATGAAGCGCGCGAGGCAGCCGGAAAGAGAGGCGCAAGTGGGGCACTCTTGAAACGGATGAGCAGGTGAACGGGCGTAAATCAGGGTAGACTCGAGTCGCGGCACGGAAAGGGAGAAGATGGAAGGGGGACCGAAAAGAAAGAGAAAGAGAGAGAAAGGGAGGACAGGAAGAAACGGAAGATAAAGAGGAGGATAAGAGGGAGCTGGCAAGATAGAGCGAGAACGAAAGAGGACGGACAGAAGCGGAGCAGTTCTTGCAACGGCGCGGAGGGGGGGGGGGCAGCAAGATTGGAAGCGTCCGATGCTGGATCGTGACCAGCTGCTGTCACCGACCTGCCTGGTAGACAGCCAGATTATTGCACGGAGCCTCCATGGACCACGGATGTACGCTGACTTTGCTATCTGTCCGTAGCGATGGAGTGGTCAATTTTGAAACATAAAGTGAAAACCACACGTCAGATTTTACGAATAATAATATCTTGGAGAATTGGTATTGAATTATTCGAAGTAACAGAATGCCAAAGATAGTTGGCTCACCCACGAATATATTCGCTCCAATGTAAACTAAGATGTCTCGATTATTTGTGGGAACTGTCCACGGTTTGACACGGCAGTGAAATATAAATATTGTATGTCGCGCTGTTAATAAACTCCCGAAGACATCGTTAAAGTGGTGTGCCGATGTAAGCGCGCTGCGATTCGCACCTTGTCGATCGAATTGTTGATTGCCACTTGACCTCACGCTATCTCGCATCGCTCCCGCGTGATGAACGAAACGACATAAAGCAAAGAGAGTTGGTTACTTTCATATACAGGACTGAATGATCGAAGGAGGCGCTAGACCGATAGAAATCGTCCTCTGACCAATAAATCTCCCTGCATACATTCCCGGCCGTAATGTGCTCCGCCGCGAGAATTATACGCAATTGATAAGACACGACGCAAAAGTGTAATTTACGACATCGTTTGCACGCGATGTAATTGATTATAAATGAAATTGTAAAAGAGAGATAGCAGGACTTCGGATGTCGATCCATCTCGAAGTTTATAACAGTTGAACGTCTTGCGTGCAACTTCGTCAGCTTGTAATTTAGCTTGTAATTTTAGAAAACATTTCTTCTGATAGACGCGTGATATATTTTGTTTGGTATTGGACTAAATTACAATAATATAAAAATGTAGTGCATATAAGTACACATGCACTCACACACAAAACTTGTGCAATTCTCCAAGGGAGTACTTGAAAACTTCCGTTACACATTTGCGAGTTCGATCGGCAGCGCGCTCTTTTCGCGTGACGAAGTTTAATTTGGAAATTCCCGCGTGAGAACTCGTTCTTCGAATGTGGGTAATGCGTGACACCGTGGAATCGGTGCTAGGCGGCAAGGTGTTGAAGCTAAAGGGCTCGTATTTTTGTCGCGGCCTGAGCTCGTCGTTGTCGGCGCGGCGAGCCCCTTTTCGGGCACGGTGGCGATAAATCCGTATCTTTATGAAACGCGCCGTCGGACGTTGCTGCCTATAGTGCCTTCTTTTGTTCAGTTAAATGTTCCGTAGCTCCGGGCCGGCTGCTCTCGATCTCTCTTTCGCCTCCATCCGTCGGTCCGGCATGCCTTCCCCTGCCTTTTCTTGTACAGGCATTGTATTTGGGCCGCGCGATCTCTCTCCAACACTTCCATCAATCTCTTTTTCGCGGTACTACATGTTGCTAAAATTAGAATTAATTATTCCCGGGAGAATAACTCTTAAAAAAGAAAGAGATATGACTTTTAGGACAAACGGGTAGCACAGATTTTTAGCACAGATAAAAAATATAATACGTGACTTTGTTGGAATCGCAATGTCATCAAAGGTTAATATTCGGAGAAAGTGTATATTTTATGCGGCACTTATTGTTAGTAGCCGCGAGAAATCGCGCGTTTATGATCGGAAGCGTCTCCCGAGTGATTTTATAGCTACAGATAAGAACCGTGATTAAATCCGATTCAACGATTCAATTACAAATATTTATAGGTTATTAATTTATTTCTAGGTGAAAGCGAGTGTTATGTAAATAGACTGTCTACGCGTTAATCGAATTAGCCTTATCAATCGAACTTTGTTAAAAAATTCTTATTAAAGACGAAATTAAGGCAATATAAGTAAATTTCTATCTCGCGCCCACGGAAAATCGGTTTTAACCCTTTGTGGAAGCTGTTATCCAGCACTTAGATATTTTTGTGTATCCATATAAAGGCCCCTAACGTTCCAATCTTATCGTGACGAGGGACCGCGTGAGTTTGGTCGGAACCTATATAAATTATCGTTACGAATTTCGAAACGCACTCCACCTCCTTTCCTCCCCCCACTCCTTTCTCTGTTCTTTCTTCTTTATTCTGAAGCTTTGCTGTTGCCCGTTTCTCCAACAATTTGATAGGAATTTAATGCGTTGCGATCATCGTAATAAGGAGACATGGCAAGCGGAGAAGCGGTTCCTAATCAAAGAATGGCGGTAATCATCGAAAATAATGTCCCAACATTTCGTAGACCTTTAAAGCCAACATAGATGGCTTGACTTAAGCAACTGAGGCGTGATGGGCAATAAATTGTTGGCACCTACGCACGAGCGTCATGCTCGTGTTTTTTCTTTCTCTTCGTCCTGCTCTGTTGAGACGATTTCCGCTTCGTCTTTTTCTTCTCTGGTGAGAGATCACCGATTTGAGACACCTTAAAACAATAATGAGGGGGATTGCTCGTTGTTAATGCGTTGCCTTTTTGCACGAGACGTTTTGGATCCGTGACTGATGGAATAAAGTTACGAACGTACAGTGTAACGTCTTTCGGAATTACTAGAACTATTACGGTATATTATTCTCCCGTTTGCAAAGAAATACATGACAATGTGCACATATGAATATACATCGAGACGACTTCGAAAAGATATTTCTCGCGCAAAAAATTGCCCAGACTTATTGTATTGTATGTGAAATGTAAATGTCTTAATATCTTAACGTCGCACTGAAACCGACAAAGTTTCATGCAAAAATTGAATTTGAATTGACGAGTTACGTAGCTGAAAATGAATATGTAACTGTCAATGCACATTGCGCTACATTTTTCTATGTTTCATGGAAAACAATGATTGACAGATGTTTTCACGAGCTGATTTTGTAAATTCTATACAAAATAAACGTCTTGAAATGATACACGTGGCGCGATCAATGTAGATCGCGCCACGTGTATCATTTCTGTCATCGTGTATCTACGAGTAGAAACAATATTTCTTAATTGCTTTCTTGAAATATGACAGATGCAACCTAAGATGAGTATTCTGTCAAAGAGACACGACGTGAAAATAACTTTGGATTCCTTTAAATAAGTCTCATCATAGTCTAAATAATGTTGTATGTTATATATAAGAGTGTTCGTATAATTGTAAGAAACAAGTTTTAATTCACTTACTCACTCTCTCAAGTTTTAATTTGATTTAATATTTAAAAAAGAACATTGTACACGAAATAACTCGAACGCTGTATTAGACATTGCTATGTGATTAAATTATTTTATCTTTTTTTTTTACATTTTGCATACAATATTGAAAACAATATTTATTAAATGTTTGTTCTCGTTTGCGGATTATGACAAATAAATACTAATAGCAATTATCTAAAGTCGTTGTCTGGAAAGGAAAGCAAATATTAGATCCTCGCCGCATTGCCGCCACTCGAGAGACGCAATTATCGGATATTCGTAAAAAGGCAAAAGAAGAGGGCAACAAGACGGCGGTGATGCGACCGATACCGTTAGCGCAGCCTATAATAAAGTAAATAAAGAGTCCGACCGACGACTTGACTCTTCGCTGAGGCGAATCGCATTTTTATTTCCCTCCGTCCGACCAAGAGGGGACGAAAAAGAATCGTTACACCCTCGAACCAGTTCGGAGGCAGCCTGTTGGTTCGCCACTCGTTACGCATTATCATTCTCGATATCATCCGTTGATTATGTAATTGACGGGCAGCAAGCTCTTCGTTCTTCACTAATTCCATGCCACCTGCCGATTTATCATCTCTTGTTGTGCCACCATCTCTTTTTACAAAGTCATTCTTCTTGCATTCTAATCATTAGCAAATATAGAATATGAGATAAAATCGTTTATGAGCATTTTAAATATATCAAGACTAACAAGGTTTAAGACTTTAATTCTTTACCTTGTTTTTCATCTTAAACGTTCTTGGATTTATAAAATCTATAATTATTGAATTTTAATGTTTTGTGAGGAAATGGAAAAGATGTATAAATCATTTCTATTAATTGCAAAGTTATTAAAAATGAGCAAAGAAATCAGTAAAATCATTAATTAATAATGTTATACAACTTTCTTAAATCGTTTAAATATTGACTTCTCGAAAGAAAAATTATAATGTATATCGTCGATAAAACTGATGTATAACAAACTAATTTTTATATCCTTCCCATTTTCTTAAAAAAAGGAATCTTCAATAGACTACTCAATCTCAATCTTACCTGATATCTTGACTTATATTTATACAGCATTATAAAATAGATAATCAGTTTTTGTGAAATATTAATTTTTTTATATTTAATTCGATTTAATCAAAAGTTTTACGTAGCAGAGAAAGTGAGATATTTTCGTGTTACATAAGATTTGCTGTTCGAATATCTATTCATTTTTATAATAAATTTGCGACCTGCAGTTTTTATCACCTGTTTTATTTTGTCGCGTATCATTTCGTGCATTTTTTTCTATTAATAACGAATTAACATTCTGAATAGTAGACTTTTTTTGAAATGTAAAATGCATAAAACGTAATGATAAGTAACTGAAACATATTATAAAAGTTGTTTATAAATACGCGGAGTTGTGCTTTTATCAATAGTGCGAATTTTGCTTTCTTCAATTTATTCGACAGGTAAAGTGAAACATTTAATCAGTTTTATTATTGCGTTTCTCAATATCAAATAACATTTTCATTTCGTGCAAAAAATAGGCCGCTTCTAGTATAGAAATTAACATATTAATTAAACTTGCTTTATTAAATGCAATTACTGTGAAACAGTCTCTATAATTCGATAGCTCGAATTTATAAAAAGGCAAAAACGCGTGACATTTATTATAAACATTATACCATTTGATGTTTCCGGTGAAAACGTACAAGATAGAAATTATTATTGCACAGTCTGAAAAAAAGCAGCAATTATAAGATCTTTTTTGTCTTGCGCTGGCAACTTCGATACTGTTAAGTATCTGCAATGGAACATAACGGGAACTAAATAATATTCAACCACAGTTTATTAGTCAGGAAATTTAGACATAAACTATTTATTTCATTATATAAAATATATGTATACATAAATTGGAATCTCAGGAAAATAGTAGGCCGACCATTTAATTTTACCAAGTATTTCCAGGATTAGATCTAATCACTTTTATTGGAGATGATGTTCAGTCATGCGATTTTCCGTTGTGACACGTATATATTATAATTTACTTCACCGGCCATTCGACCGGGACTCTTGTCGGCATTTGCGTATTTTAATCGCGCATGCACGCGACTGGAAAGGGTTGCGGACATAGAAGGCCATACTCGTCGCTTGACGCACGACAGTTTCTCCGCCCAATTATCATTGAGCCGCGACACCTGTAGCGAGCTGGGTCTGCGCCGCGCCGCCTTTCTATCAAGCTGGACAGAAGCCGCGCATTAATGTCCTCACACCCGGCAGGGCATTGTTCTCGTTAAATAGGGCGAGCGACTCGTACGCCGCGAGCTGCGATAATCACTGGCGCGGCGGTGCCGGCGGGTGCATCTGCATACAAGTCAGTAATGCGAGCGAGCGAGCGAGCGAGTGAACGAACGAACGAGCGGAGCGGAGCGTCCGGTGACAATAACGGGTAAGGGGATCAGTCCGTAAATGTAAACTTGAACGAGCGCCGCAAAAAGCGCGCGACTTCTACGTCGGGCGAAGGGCCGTTTGTCTGGCTAGAGGCCGGAACGAGCGGAGGCTCGGCTCTTCTCCCTCGCCTCGAGTCGGTGCATGCTCTTGTGCTCCGTTCCCAATGCTCTTCTCTGCCGTTTGTGTAGTATCTTCCTCTCCTCGCCTCCCGCTCCGTCCCTCCTCTTGTGCTCCTCTTCTTCCATCTCCGCGCTCATCGCTCCCTCTGCCACCCTCGCTAACCATCTCCGCCGTTCTATCTCTCTTGCCTGTTTCGTTTCTTGTGCCGCTCATCTCCATTCCGTCCACGCTGTTCACCCTTTTTCTCGCGGCAGCCGCCGCAATCCCGGAAAATGCGCTCGCGCGCGCGCCTCTGAACAGCTTCGCTCGTTCGCTTAGCCACGGCCGACGAGACTTTCTCCGCGGCGAAACATTCGTTTCGAGAGCACCTGTTTAGGGGATACCGTGACGATGCAGAGAAGGTTTCTAGAAGCGTACGAAAAGCGTTCCTCTCGGAAATTCGGGACTGCACAAACGTGCAGACAAAAATGAAATTATACATGTAATATATGTAGTATTTTTATTTCTCAGAAACAAAATACATATAAAAAAATTAGACTGTACTTCTTCATATTAAACATAATGTGTTTCTGAAACTGAAATATTCTTGAGTACCGTTTGAATGGTTTTTCGAACCTCATTTCTTAAGCACGCGTGAATAATTAGCTCGGATAAGAAACGAGCATGTTGTCAGTCTTTTCTCTTTACACGCTTTATTAACTCTCTAGTCTAGACGTACGAAGGATACGAACAGAAGAGCTATTGTGCGCGTTGTTCGGCATTCATCTTGTAAGCTTTTGCGACTGGGCATTTGCTCGTCGGTATGATTTCGTTTATAACTTGTATAATTATGCGGTACACGTTGTAGTGTTGTAGAGAATAGTATTGTTATACGGTCCGCTGAAGCTAGTGTGTCAAATCTGCTACCTATCCCACAGATTCTTTCTGTCCGTAATACCGCTATGTAGAATGTAAATTATGAAATACCGTAGCGCGATATAAGACGTGCAATTAATTATATTCGAGTAGCAGCTACATTCTCGGAACTTATCAAGTATTTTATAACATAGTCGATATCTAGAGTTTAGTTACATCTTCGCCTTTATTCATACTTAAAGTATAATCGATTGATAATTTTGACGACATCAATCAATCCTGCCGCTATCAGACCACCTAACGTGATCTAATATCATTCATCGTTTATGATTATCTCGCGTTTCTTTCCTCCATTTCCTCTTTTCCGTTCTTTTCTTCTTCTCGCCGCTATCCTCCTTCATTTTTCGCGTTGTGCTTCTTCCGGCGAGAAGGCAGCAAAAGGCAGCGATGCAGTCGGTGGAGGAAGAGCATTCGGTGAATTGAATTATTTAAAGCCCGCGCAAGAACAGGCGTCTTTTATGAGTGGCTCCACACAATGCCGGCTTTGTGCTTCTCGGATACACGTGTTGCGTGCGCGCGTTCATGTACGCGGCGCGGCCACGTCGCCCGGCATGAATGTGCTAATAATGAAGGTAAATTTGTTCCGAGGAGTCATTAATTAAAGTATTTTGTAACAAGGCGACGTCCGCCGCCACACCGTCGCGGCTTCTCCGCCCGCAATGTCGGGCTTTCTTTCCACCCTACACGTTACATAACGCACGGGGTGGTTCAGAATTATTACTTGTAGGGATTAGAGATACTGCATTTTAAGCTTTTTGTACATAGAAATCAACGAATGGCCCTCTTAAACTTATTACAGTAAAGAAACTTATTATACAGAAAGTAAGAACACAATTGATAATGATATTTCTTTAGAAGAGAGATTACTCATTAGTGCTTGTTTAAAAATTATAAAGAGGAAGATGGTAATTCTGTGACGCATTCTATATCTGTGTATTATGGACCCGCCGCCGTGCCGTCCATGTGTCGCGTGTATGTGTGGTGTGTGTGTGTGTGTGTGTGTTGCACGAGAACGCGAATAGAGGATAGAAGAGTCGGTAGCATGGCAAGAACGGTACGTATAAATAAAGGTGGCGATCATAGAATTGCTAATGTTCCAAAGAGAGAGAGAGAGAGAGAGAGAGAGAGAGAGAGAGAGAGAGAGAGAGAGAGAGAGAGAGAGAGAGAGAGAGAGAGAGAGAGAGATATTATTTTTTACAAAAGATGACAGGGCGTAGAACTTGGCGCAAGACTTTTCAGCAGGTTGCGAGAGATTGGAGGGTGCGGGGAGTTGAAAAAGACGGTAAGGGTGACGGAAGGACCGCAACGATGGATGGTGCTGGTGGTGGAATGGCCAACCTCTCGTATCTCTTCTCTTTGCACGGACTTCACGGTTCCGTGTGTACAAGTCCGCGCAAGCGGGCTCTCGCACCCGCCATACTTATATATTACTTGTCGAGACGCGACGCATGTACATACACGAAATCGTATACACACATGCGTGCACGGGCAACGCACAAACGAGCGGGTTTGCGTGAATACGTATACATTATGTGTCTATACAAAACAAGCGGCCACCAGTAATTCAAAGGCCCCCATTCAAGACTCCGTCTCTCTATTCTTGCTCTCGCGTTTGTAAACCATTTCATTTGCCCCTCACCGGAGCGTATACTAATAACTAATAAGGAACTGCTCCCGGACTTTTAAACGCTAACAACGTGGCGTGGCATTGCCTTCATATTATACGGGAAACTTAGCACGCGCGGCCAGCAGCAGCGGCTTTGATATTGTCTCGACTGACTCGGAAAACGATGGACAATAAGCGTAGTAAGCTGATTCAGAGTATAAAACGTTATCCATCTGTCGCGCGATGTTTTATCCGTTGCCGACCGAATAGCGAAAGAAGAGCAACGAAGATATCAAATGTGAATGAATTAATCATCTGTGCGGAGAAAAACTGCTTTGTATAGCATAATTCAAATATTGATCCACGGTTTCTTATCAAATAAAGTTTATTCTGCTCAGCTTATTATTTACGCTTTTCTATATTGTTTTGCCTTGTTCAATAGCTCATCGTTCTGTAAGCTGTGAATGTATTTCAGCACATTTAAAAATTTTAATGATACCCGTTGGTTGTTTTTATTTCCCTTTTTTAATTTAAAAATCGTTTTCTTACTAATAATAGATTGCATACATCTTTTTTTATTGACTTAACTTCTTTCATTTCTTTTATCTATACTTATAATAAGTCATAATTTGTATTTGTCAATTATGCAGGATTTTTGTTATTGCTGCTAGTTTAATAAGAATCTTTCTGAACCAATAACATGGTTATAATAATCGATGTAAAAATATGGGATAAAAAAGATAAAAACACTGATAATTTTTTTATTTATGTAAGGTAGGTATTTGTGTAAGAAAAATTAGTCAATCTTTATTTATTTGTTTATGATACATTTGTATATTGTAAATGATACTTATCGCTTAAAACGATCTATCATTAGCGCTATTAAGGCATATTCTTCAGCAAAACATACGAAAACTCTAACATATTACTGATGTTTTATTCATAAAACTATCCACACTCTACTGGTTATATCGCATTAAATAAATATATTTGTTTAATGAACTTTAAGATAAAGTTTTAATAAGCTAACATATCTAATTTCTTTTTCACAATTATTATTGTATTTGCTAGCCTAATTAAAAAAATTATAATGCGCAATATTAGTTATCCGCTTGGAATGTTGATAAATGATTATATTTCATTAAGATTTTGATAATTGACCATTGGAAACGTGATTTACCTATATTACCTACGTACATTGTTAAATTTATATTTTTTAATCGCGCATTTTATATTATACATATTTTACTACATATATTAAAAATTATATAATAATAAGAATAGTGAAAAAAATTTAATTTAAGCATTCTTAAAATTAAAATTGAAGGAACTAACGATTTTTTTTTAAACTGATAAATTAATAACAAGTCATAATTATTTTCTTTTCGCGATAGTTGGCTTCTGAAACTTCTGTGATCTATTAAGAAGAAATATTGAGAAGAATAACGAGAGTGGACATGAAAAAGAGCTTAACATGTAATTACAGTCATACCGTTTGTTCTTATCGTTATCAAAGATGGAAGAAGGATTACGTGTCTATACCCTAGACGACGTTACGATGGTGGAATCAAGTACCATGTTTCGTTTTTGCGTTGATAGATAGCGAGTATACATTTATACCTCATCGTAAGTGAGACCATGGGCATCGTAAATGTGAAGTACGCGCGAAGTCACGCTGGTATGCGAGTTACGTCACCTGCGACGCCATCACGTGAAGACACACTCGGGGATCGGACCGAGGCGTCCTTGGTGGACACCTGTCGGGACGCCCCGTCGTCGATGGGACGATTATCGAATGACGAAAGCGAGCACGAGCGCAGTTACGAAGGCGGGGTTGGAGGAGTCGATGGAACGGAGGTGAGAGGGCAAGGGGAGAAAAACACCCTCTTGCACTCGAAGGTCGATGAAATTTCAGCCTCGGCTGAGAGATCGGCCGGTAAATTGACGAAGGGCAAATGTGCCAGAGGCTCTCTCTCTTTCTCTCTGTCCCCAACCCCCCTGCCGCTAATCCACCCCTGTTCCTCCGCCTGCCTCCCCGCGGGACGCAGTAAGCCTCCGACCGACTAGATTGACGTCAGACAGAGGAAACGGCCGGGCCCCGCGCCTAGTGATTGTCATTTTCCGGCTAGCATCCGGACTGCATGCTTTTTCTCCGTTTGCCCTCTTTTCCTCCGCGCCTGCTTGTAATTATTTTTTACGATTAAGTGCGCCGCCGTCTGTATGTACGCCCGTTTCGGAACTGGTACTGATTGCCATCCCGCCGTAGAGTGTCCTCAGCCAAAGCTTCGGAATTGTCCCGAGCTCGAGTTTGATTTGTTTCTTTCCTCTTTTTGTTTCAAGGCGATTCAATCGATTGCTGGATCGTATAAACAGTCAAAGAGACACATTCTCGTTGCACTGCATTTCGGCATCCTGATCGCTTTTTCTGAGACAATCTATAGTTAGCAAAATTTAAGTAACTCAAAGCGATGAAGTAAGCTGTCTTTTTTCTTTTAGTCATGGATTTCTATTTACTGGAAGATAAATTCACCGAAGATTTTTTAGGATACTAAAAATACATTTCGTTATAATCTGAGTGCGGTCTGGCAAAGATTTCTATTGCGGAAGAAAGAATGATCTTTTCGGCCGAGCGTTTGTTCTTTGTGGTAAAGGGAGCAAGCGGTGATCTCAATGGAGGCTCGACTCCATAAATAACCCTCGCAACAAGGATTAGCTCCCCTTTCGTCCGGTTCATTGTAAATTAATTACCTGGAAATGAGAAATCTCCGGTATACATTTTTCTTGGCAGCAGACGCATTCAGCGGGAGATAAAAGCTACTCTTTGATCCACGGCCTGATCGTTTTTTCATCGATATATCGCGAAGCATTGCCGTTTTCTAAAACTGAAACCGTAAGACCAGCGCGTTTCCAGCGTTGTTGACACGAGATGCACATGTGTTAGGATAAATTGATACCTTCACGCGGCAAAAATAGCACTTCAAAGTCCACAAACCTTTGCCATCAAATGGACCTACGAATTTATGTCTCTGATTGAATCAATACAACGGCAGATACATCATTTCTAACATTAGTCGGAATTTATATCACCCGTCTGGCGATGAAGATTTTTAAACTTCTGCTGTTTATGTGCATTTAGCAAAGTTAATGTTAGATGGAGTCTACGAACATCGATAAGAGAAATGGCGAAGAAAGCATGTATGTGAATTGTTCTTTCGTGGATGGGTCGCGACGAAAATTCGCAAGGTTCTACTAATTGAATTAGAAAACAATTGTTACTCGTTATATACGATGTGTACACGTTACACGGACGCATATAGACAATTGCGGAGAAGCCTTGCGCGTTTCAACGCATATCGGCGCCTACGCAACTGCGCGCGGCCATGGTGGAATTTTCACCTGCTCAAACACTGCCCGGGCCGTCAAGCTCGCCGTGTCATTGTATTTGCATTATTATGTTAATCACAACGTACGGCAGTAACAATACGTCAACCTCGATTTAGGAAGCGACTCGAAAAGGAACATATAGCTGAACAAATATTAACTGAGCAAATCATTAGTTTCCTCCTCACCTCCTCCTTTATGTCGGACGGCGTTTGTTCGAGGAGTCTTGAGGCATATACGCGTCGCGTCGAGCAATACATCGATTTCAAGAGACTCGCGAAGTAGCTAGCCCCATAACTTGCAAACTGACAATGAGCTTAGCTCAATGCGGATGCCACGAAATGCCACCGACGAAACCGCGAATAATCCACAGGGAACGATTGCGCAACCGTGTAATTTACAAATTTTTGTTCTTGTCTGCCTGTCAAATATATTCAATGTATAAAAAATGAAAAACTTGTAATACCGAAATGATAAAACATTGAGAAGAATATTATACTTTAATTCTTTTTGGCCTATTTTATTGTTGTTTCAATTTTATTTATATATAATATATATAAAATCAAGTTAAAAAAAAAAAAGAAATCTAGAGCAAGTTTATTAAAAATCTAGATTAAAAAATATAAAGATAAAATTTACCGCGTACACATACATTTTTAACATGTAACAAATATAGGTAATTGAATTAAGATATTTACCTGTGCATAGCGGAAAACCACAATTGCACGAATAAACAAGGACTATTAGAGCGGCATTTTCTTGCGCTTGAACAAATCGCGCATAACCAGAACATCGCGGCACAATTAAACGAAGCGAAGTAGAGTCGAACGGAAACAAGAACGTCGCATCCAACGGCGAAATGGTCCTCGACGGACTAATGATGGCGCGTGGCACGCGTCGTCTGTATGCCGCTAAAAAAAACGATATCGATCGTCAATCCGCCGATGCGAAACGTGCTTGAGAGACTCGTGGCGCTAATCACGTTAGCATAGCGCCGATGGTCGAAAGCGACCGAATGGAGGAGTCGAAAAGTGTGCTCGGCGGTGGCCACTCGTCGACGTGCAAAAGCCACCCCCCCCTTCAATACAATATTCGTCGCGAATCTACGATACGCGAGTTCCCATCGACGAGGAGAATTGGCTCTACTGTGAAACAAATAAATCTGTTGATTCGGACCGCGAGTTTGATAAAGCCGAGGATAAAGCTATTTATACCCGTACTTTTTATGGAAGTGAAAAAGAGAAAGTTTATTCGATAAACAAAGTATGTGAGAGATTTTCATTTTATTAAAAAAATATTTTTGTGCATGTATCTATAAAATAGTTTTGTTGACATTATGTCATGTTTTAAATGCATACAAACTTCAAGACATAAACGAGGTATTTTAATCTTTGTAGAGATCAATCTTGACGACACTCTTGACTGGTGGACTCTGTCGGACCGTCGCCGTCGTTTGCCATTCCGACTATTCGTCTGTTCCTCACAAATAACCCCCTTCTATCTCCGTTCGTCCCGCTGTGACGTGTAATGCAATCACGATTGTTGTTTGAATGAACAATCAAGCGCCCTCGAGGCGCGCCTCCAATCATTCAATTTCTGTTCAATCGACTTCTCTACTCTTATACGCGCGCTCGCGCATGGCAGCCAGTTCCCGCGACCCCTTCTTCTTTCTCTTGAGAATCATCCAGAAAGAGAAGAGAAGAAAGAGGGAAAAAGAAGCAAAAAGGGGGTTGACACATCGAAGGATAAAGAGGGAGTGGGCGAATGTACACGGTCGCGGAGGGGGGGGCATGCACGGACCCGCGATTATTGTCGCTTTCCCGACTGACAAAGTAACTGCGCCAGAATACTTCTTATTTTCTGCCGCTGACAGGGCGCGTATTACGAGAAAAGAAAGCTAATAACAGCCACCGCGCCGCCGCCTCGTCGTTCGGCTACCTGCATTGACGGGCGCGCCTCGCAGATCCGTCCCGGGTTACATCGCCGCCCCCCGATCCCTCGTCCCCCTGACCCTCGCTATTGATTTGTGCTGGTGGAATCGGGTACGCGCGCGTGTGTAGCAGAGACAGGCCTGTGAAACCCGGTTATTAGTTCCCTGCGGGAGAGCGGATCTCTTTTTCTTCTTTCTCTCTTTCTCTCTCCCCTCTTTCTCGCTCACTCATTCTTCTCGATTTCTGAAGGTACCGTACGAAACTCCTCGATTGAAGAGAGGAAGATGGGAAGAACCGCAGAGAAGGAGAGGTCGAGAGGCCGTCTATTATTTCATCCGTGACGTCATTGCCGCAAGCATTTGCTCGATGTTAACGTGAACGTGACGTCGCAAGTCGTCGATGGGCTGTTTTACGCGGTGGTGCTGATACCAGCCGCGGGGGAACGCGCGATTAACGAGCTTGGCTTGTCGTAAAGGGCTCTCGCGATCATAATACGTTGCTCATCCTGGTCATATCCCGATGAAACGCGGATATTTATAGGTATGATGAATGAAACGATAAATCCCATGAACTTATACAGATAAATCGAAAAAGCGCAAACACGAATGGTCGAATTCTCGCTTATTTATAATAATTTTTTGTGATCCAATATGCGAATGTTAAGTGTTATATTTTCATTTTAATATTGTCGATAATTTTATTGTCGAAGATCGAAAGATGATCATTGTGTCGAGGCGAAATCTTGGCCCGATTTGACGCCGTCGATTTCTTTTCCGGATTCCGAGATTTATGCAGACTTTGAGATACGCCGTTAATATCCGTGCCAATAAATCGACGCGAAACCTGGCAAACCTGTTTCAATCGTGCCCGCTTTGGGTTTTTATGTCGCAATTTAAATGATTAAAAGAAGAACTACATAGCATAATCATTGTTCGAAATCACCATCACTATGTATAAACCCTTTTTCTGTTGTGCTCTATTCTCACTTTATATCTTACGTCTATAATTTGTGTCTCTTTAAATTTCTAGTAGACGTAGCGATCATAAAATGCTAATAATGTTGCTTTAATAGTATCGTTTCCACGTCGCGCAAAATTACGCCATAAACCCCTACATTTCACGAGTTCTACTGTACTTTCACGATATCATTAATACACTTGCGAGCGTATTATAGGCCCCGGGCTGAGGGCCTGAAATATAACGAGAAATAAAAATGAGATGCAAGAAGCGACTCTCTCGCGAGGGACACACCGTGTGTATCACCTTAAAGAAACAAATTCTCGTTCGTGCGAGGTGCAAAGTGTAACGGGTCAATTATCGTGTTTACACGGGGAGTACAGTAACCGGCGATTTCTCGGAGTACAAATACCGGTAACTTAGTTAAGGCTGCGCTCACGTTCGGATCTAGAGCGGAGACGACTCAACGGAGAGAGAGGCGGGGGAAAACACCATGATACTGGAGGAGAAGAGGATGGGCGAGGGACGATAAGTCAGAGAAGAGAGGAAGAGAGATCAGCGATGAGCCTACAAATGTGTGTACGTATCCAGCGTATACGTGAATACCAGCGTGTACGTACAGTGATCGGCGGTGAGGGGGGCAGCCGGCGGCGAGGGGGCGGAAGGGGGCGAATGGGTGAACGGGTGAACGGCCTGCCGCGTCCTTGCGAGCCACCTGACCACACCGGCCGTGCCGCCACCACTCGGCCTCTCCAGCATCCTTCCAGCAGCTCGGACTCGCCTTATTCCAACCGGCAAACCACTCGTCCACTGAACTACCTGACCGATCGCATGCATTCGCGGTTCCTCCGCGCCGATTCCCGCGTGTACTCCGATTGTTTTCCGGCCATTCGTTATTCGAAAACGCTAAAGGTGATCGCCATCGACTTCGAATGCAGGTCTCGTCACCTAACTTGGATAGCAAGCTCTGAAGTTTCACGACACTACTTATAACGATTCGACATCTATACTTTCTTATCTGTTTTTTTAATTATACTTAAATTTTTACATAATTCTCTGAGGCATTTACATAAATGTATATATCATAATTATCATATTAATTTAATGTATATATTTATATTAATCTAAAAAGAGATATTTATGGTTTGCAGTGGGACAACTATTACATTTATAAATTATATCCTTACATTCATATATAAAAATGCGTGTAACAATAACAATAAATTTTTTATGCCAGCTAAAATAGTGAATGGTAATATATCAAAGAATAGTAAATGTTTAACATATTTTAGAATATGTTAGAGGCAATAATATATTCGCTACGCGTGGGCGAAGGACCCAATTATAATTTTACGTCGGTTTCAGGTACCTGTTCCATGCAAAAGTCCTGCGTCCAAAAGTGGTTGTCTTTATGTTGCATGCTTCCTTATTTCCAGAAAACGCCTACGCGCTATTAGCATATTACCGCGATATCTTACCTTTCTGGAAAACTGTCCGCTTTAATATAACTTGTCTACTTGCGCATAACATGTACGGCACAATACATACGTGCTCTTGTATCATGCATGCTTGTATCGATTGATCATTCGGCATTTATTGATTGTTTTGTTCGAGCCTTCTCTAATGAATATTTACAAAACGCATTATTCTACCTATCTTTGCGACTAATCTATGACGCGAAGCGATTTCTACATCTTACTTTACTATGCACTATCTAATCCAGTATTAAGTTCCTGCTTATCTCAATTACCGGTTTTAATTGCTCTGCAGTTTATTGCGACATACACATCTCTCCATGTACCCTTATATATGTGATCATTCAACAATACAACGTTGCGTAAATGTGCACTTAAAACGAGTATAATTTTTTTACGTTATGTAATATATATTATGCCGTAGCATTCCGTTCTTTTCGTTCCTACCGAATGATATCAATCCCGATTTATATTCTAAAGATATCATTGGTGCCATTGGCACTAAAGTCGCGCTAAATAATCTCCATTGCAAACTATGACGATTTGGATCGCCACTGACAAATATATAGTCGTGAAACGAAAGCGAAATCGGTACTTTCGATCGCGATATGTGCGCTTGATGCTTCATAACGACCGCGCTCATAAAGAAGAAACGATCCACGGCGGTGTACCACCGTCGATGATTTGTTGCGCCTTCCTGGCACGGCGAGGAATAAACTGGAACGCGCGCGGCGTTTATATACCGGCGGCACGACGTCCCCCTGGCACATCGAACTCTCATTATTGCTAGATGCTTCCATCACAAACTTCCGTGCCGTGCGCGTCTCTATCCGTCCATTTGCGCGTAATCCAAACTGATTTTATGTACTCTCTCGAAGCGTTCCGTATGCCGTTGACTCCCAATCTTCTCACCCTTGGGCTCTGACGCTCTAGTACCACTTTCTTACCCGGTCGAAAGTGGCTATTTAGCGTCTTTATGGGCTTCTCACTGCCTAGAAACCGTAGTACGCCCGCGGCTATATCGCTTCACGCTCGCGAATTTATCAACCGCCGTATTAGCGCGGCACGATCCTCTATCCGCGTGTATTCTCGTTCGCTGATTATCCATATATATTTTTTCACTTATTATCTATTGCATATTTCTCTACATAATTTGATGCTCGTGCGATACATTCGTTTGACAAAATACAAAAAAAAATGGAAAAGGAAATGTATCATCTTTGGAAGTAGAGAAATTAAGTCACAATTCTATTGTTATGTAATTTTGTATTGATCTCCAATAAGAGTGAATTGCAGTTTGTTTGATTTTCGAAGAAAATCAATTCGCGTTACGATTTAGCAAACGCTAAGCGTTACGAATCGCGCGGACATCGTTTTTACTTCACGGATGGTTGAAACTCGGCTGAACGATTACATGCTTCACGGTGGTATCCTGTCGAAGCATGTAACCACTATTGGTTCGACAGAGACTGTAGGTTACGGAAAGATCCTCAGGGCTAATGATCCATCACCTTCTGATTCTAAAGTCCGAAGTGGCTACTTAACGACTTTACGGCTGCTTGCTACCCAGGAACGCCCACACGTGCCACAGGTAAACCTCGCCGACGCGCCTGCGAATTGATCAATCGGTCTATTGATAGAGCAGGGGCGCTACCTGCGATCTTCCGGAATGAAAAACGATATATTCCTACCAGTTTTCGAGAAAGGAATGCCTAAAAGCCAACGACTTCCGTTCGCTAAATCGAATGATGAAATCTTTTTATTATTCTTATCGAACTTTTATGCGTAAAATAAAATTTTAATTTTTTCTGAAAGTTATTGTATTTTAATACAAAAAATCTGTTTTCTAAAATTAAATATAATATGAACAAATATTATTCTCAATTACAATATGTTAATAATATAAACAACTGAATAAAAGATTTGTTATAATTAGTAGGTTTTGAGATACTAATCGTGTCCACTTAAATACTTGACGTGACAAAGAGTTGACGTCATTTTATTACATATGCAAAATAAAAAGAGTTGGAGGGATATTTCATTAAAAAATAAAAATTGCTGCTTAATAAAACATCATTTCATCCAGCTATGATATTTTACTATAATTGCACTATATATCTAATGAAATGACATCAAACATTTGTCAGATACTTAGTTGATTTTTACGCGGTTATAAATTACAAAAGAGGAAGAGAGAAGAATGTTTAGTGGACATTATATTTTCTCAAGACGATTCATTTAACATCGTCGGATTCTTGCGACTGCAGGAATGCCGGCGTTTCAAGTCTAAAACGTTAAACCATAGAAGGTGCATGAGAGAGAAAGACAGAGAAGGAGAACAGCGAAATGGAGAAGAAAAAGACAATGACGTAGTACCTACCTTCGTAGGAATCTCGTGTCATCTACCAGGTTCTTCTCTCCTCCTACCTCTGAATCATCATTCTTTGTCTTCTCTCAGGATCTTTCGTATCCGTGGGTAACCAACCGCAAATCGCCAATCCTTCGACCCCGATATAACGAATTCTAGATAACGTGTTTAACGGGACGTCTTCTTTTTTGTCATTATTTGAATGGAAGCTATTATGACGCTATAATGATCTCCTTATATATTCACGTTCGAAGTTACCGCATAATTTTTCGAAATTTTACGCAGGTAATTGTCTAACAATATTACTGAAAATGAAAATTGTTGCAATATAAGTGTTTTGATTATCTATTTTTAATTTTTTGTTCGTAATGAAGTAATTTAAGATTGAAATCGAGAGGAAATCGATCGACGCTACATTTTATTTATTTTCTTTTACTCTTTCAATTATGAACTTTATTACATTTACTCTCTTTACTTTTTGTACAGATGGATGGGATGGTTAATAGTTCTATCTTATCGTGTTTTCTGTCTATTAACTTAAGTGACTTAAGAATATACGCCTATGCATTGTTATCTCTTGTTATCTTGCAACCATGCATTTTTGAAATTTATTTTTTTTCTTCTTCGCTTTGAACAATTCCGATCCGTTCAAATTGTGTAACATTAAACCGGAATCCGCTGATTTATGGCCAACAAAACGCTGGCACGTGTCTCATACCGAGTCTTCTAGTTTTTTTATCCAATAAATATATTATATCATGAAGATCGTACAATAAAATAATTAAAATTGATATAAAAAGTACGCATAATACCGCATGATACAAATAACTTGATGCAGAATTTAATTCTGCAACGACGGTGAAATTTGATTATCGCTATCTTCAACTGTCAGTGACTATTCCGTGTGATCGGATCAGAAGTTTAACAAGGTTTGAGAACCAGTGTAACTAATCCGCACGAGTGATAAAAGTAGAAATAATAGATAATATGTGAGAACGTTAGAAGGATGTAATTCTAAATGTGTTACACGCGAATGTTTGTCAAAGGTTAAACGGCGCGGAATGACGTTTCGCATTATTCGTCAAGCTGACCAAGATTCTTTCTTGTCCGCAGGATCGTGCGCTTCCTGATGTTCGCCATAATTGTACGACGGTGGACGGGGTCGATACGGCCGTAAACCCGATCAGCTGGAAGGAGATTCGAACCCGGTGAGTCAAACGGCACCTGCTTATTGTGCTTATTCATTCGGGACGCGGCTATTCGCCCGTGTACAATGTGACTTAATGGAACCCATAAAGACCTTTAACATTACTATGAAATCTATCGCCGCAGTCTGACTACAAACCAATGAGACTTATCGGCGATGCTTCCCCTAGCGATATACCTCCGCGTAGCATGTTCGCGAATATGACACGCCGCCGCCGCCGCTGCCGCCGATGTTGTTATCGATGTAGAGAACGTCAACGTCGCATCGACGACCGGTAGCGACAACAGCAACAACAGTAACGACAACAACAACGACGACCACCCTGTCGCCGTTGCTGCCGTCGCCGTTACCGCCGCGGAGCAAACTTCGAACATCGAGATTACTCCGGCTAATTTTGCCGCTGGCGCCGCCGATTCGATCAGCTCGCCGCCGAGCAGCGGCGCCGACAGCAAACAGGTGAGCGCGACTGGACTCGCGTCGTCGAGGAACCTTCCCCTTTTTCAAAGTTGTCCGCGAGTACTTTGTACAACGAGAAGCACGCAGGATGGACCTGGGGATCTTTAAAATTATCGACGAAGGTTTCTTCGAGACCTTTAGCTTTCGCCCTTTCGCGTCGGATCTCGTCAGAAAGTTATTTTTGTTGCCTAGGAATAACATCCGGCTCATGAGAAAATTATGCATCGATTGACACATCTCATTCATTGTTCCAATTTCTTCCTCTTCTCGCTTTTAAACATGAGAAAATCGATGATCGAGAATAATGTGTGATCTATAAATTATATGAGCTCCGATTAAAACTGGTCAGGTGTTCGATTAATTCGTTTCCGACGATGTTATTTCTGGATCACGATCTTCTCTCCGAAAACGAACGATTTCCATTCGCGTCACGAATTATTTATATCTATTTAGTAAATCGAATTTGTATGTCTTTCCCGTCGCTAGCGTTTTTCTCGTTCTAAATAAAATAATATTCTAAAATAGAATATCGGGACACGGTATCGATATTGTAACGTGAGACGAACAAATTAAATTAAGATAATGCGCAAATATTTTCACACGCTATATCATCTCCCCTTATTTTAATGCGATGAAAAATTTGCGCGTTCGTTATCGGTACTCGAAATCCACAAATCGCGTCGAAGGTGAGAGGTCGTCGTCTATCCTCTTTTTTTTTTTTTGGTTAGAGAATCTTCACGTCGCGCGGATCTCCATCGCGATTTGAGGACACATTCCTGAGGTTACGCTCCTGAAATGGCCGTGCTGGCCCTCGATAGAGCGAGGACGCGTCGCGCAAATACGTTCTCAATACCCCTTTTCGGCGTTCGATTAGCTCGGGCGCGATTTCTTTCGGGCAATTAGGCAATCCGATCGCGAGCTTGAACGTCCCACATTCGGAGCGCCGCCTTCGATTCTTGATTTACGAGTATTGCGTAATAAAGATCGGGGCTATATTGTGCCGAATTTACTGCGAAATCGATAGAGTGGCCGAGGACGGTTGATTGAGGACCGAATTATGCCGAGGGACGCGACAGGAAAACGAGAAATTAATGTACAGACCTATTTCGCAAATTTGCGCAATTTGTTACATCGGGTACGACATATTTATTAAACTGCTAAACGTTTACATTCTATATATTTATGATTAATAACACCGTCGGAAAGAAGCATTGTCATGTTTCCTCTTCTCCTCCCCCCCGCCCCTAGGAGATTACTCATCTCCTTGTTTCGTTAATTATAGCCTCGTTGTGTACCTTGTTTTTATTACCCCTCCGTCTCTTATTTTTCTCCCTCATTGTTCGCTGCTCCTTTCACGCTTATCATTTTCGTCTTTATCGAAAAAGATAAGGGCCAAGCCGCTCGATCGTTACGCGATGCACCAGACTGGATCAAGGTCGATTTTTCATCCTTCTATAGAGATTACGTAATCGCGATCTTTGTAACTCTATGATTTTCCCGTTGCCGATTTCGAATCAAAACGGGGTAATGAAGCTTCGACGAAGCTATACAAGTCGTTACAATTAGTCAACGAATCCGCGGTTGTTCGCGCGCTGATTTCTGCTAATTCTCTTTCCAATTCACATATTCCGGAGACGATGCACATTTTTTAACGTCAAGTTTATTCGTTCGTTTCACCTTCGATTGAAAGATCCCATTCAGGCCTTGCCTTTTTAACCAGGTCTCATGCAAATGCTCTCGTAACACGACGCGCTCATCAATTACCATTCAATAATGGGCGCTATCGCGCGAGGCTCGTAAAACTAATTACCATTATCATTATGTCGTGGAAGGTGAGTCGCGACGTCGACTCCGCGAGTCTTCGGCCAGCCCCCACCGATTCGCCGATACCGTCTTCGGGGAGTCTCTAGTTGCCACGTGCGAACGCGCCTTGTCGCGTCGCGCAGAAGGCGCGATCGACAGAACGTCAACTCGCGAAAAAAAAAGAAAACGGCACGGACCTAATATCGGCCGCGAACGCACACGCTCTCGGGACGTGACGATTAGAACTGGGACTCCGTATACGGCGCGACCGCGTCGGCTGATCGCGCGGCGACGTCCCCGAGATCGGACGTTGCGATCGGCGATGCCGCAGTTTCTACTCCGAAATCTTCTCTTTTCTTACAATGGTATTAAAAAAAAACAGATCTTTATAACCGCGACGTTTGGTGTGAGGCATATTTTCTCGTAGTCTACAACACTGAGGGGAAAAAAGTAACGCATGTCGAGTCGAGATTCTATCGATTTCAATTCTCGATCTTATAGCGTTTTTTACTGGGAAAAGTTACTAGTGCAAGTTACTGGTGCTAACGCACTGACAAAATTTGTCAAATTAAACACTGAAAATATGTGACCTAATTTTCACGTTGGAGCAATAAAATTGCACTCATAGAAGACGTTGAAATACAAGAAATACAACGCGTTAAAAACGATAACAAATGATCCGAATTGGCGTGGGCGCGCGATCGCGGTAAATAAACCGGGCAATTTCCAGAAAATCCTCTTGTCGAGTGAGGATCCCCTCGTGCGCACCTGCGACCCCAACTCCGTCTGCCTTTAAGCTTGTCAGCCGCTCCGTAGGCTATAACTAGTCGAAGAATTAATTATAACCCTAATCCCTCTCCGTAAGTAGTTTGGCACATATATGGCCGATATCACAGCTTCCAGCGACAAATCGCAATTATACAACATACTACAGTCGTACCCAGTGAGTCAAAGCATACCAGACTGGTGTCTCTAAAGAAGAAATATGTTTCTATATAATTATATGAATACTTCATACGATTAAAATAAATAAAGAGAATTTTTGCACAAAAAGCTGTGTCTGAAAGACTTCGTTTTTTATGCCTTATCATATAGAGATTTTATCCGTACAAATTTAAATTTTCATATTTTTTAAAAGCTCCTTATGAATGAATTATAAATGAAAACTATAATATACGTACAATTTTATATTTAAACGTAACTCATGCCTTTCAAAAAATTTAATATGAATTATTAATAATTTGCTTTTGCTCTCTGCCAATTATTTATAAAGAAAATGATATTACGATTATTTTAGCGAAATATTTTTAGCAACCATTCTCGATTTAGAGACATTTTTGCTGATTCTTCATTACGTTATTGTATAGATAGAAGTAAGTTTGTGGTTCTGACAACAATCTTATATTTTCTATTAATATTTGTTCTAGATGGAGGCGTGGTGGGTGGTTCGAGAGCAGGACCAGTGGTGACTCCGCATACGCTGGAACTGACACCACGTGGTAGGGTTTTGCTGCAGCTCGCACCGCCGGAAACTGCTCGGGCGTACCTGCCGCCAGAATATCGACCCGGCCGCGTATATTCGGACACGGATTCGGAAAAAGTACGTCACATTCAGCACGCAGTACTTAATGACGCGCCATTAAATCAATAACGAATTGCGCTCTGATCTGACGTTTGTTATACGCGAGAGACTTTAAAGTGGGCGCGTTCCGACGTTTGTTACACACTTACTAAGTAAGTGTGTAACATTGCTTTAAGGCTAATTATAAATTACAGCTAAAATTTTGAACGACTTGTATTTTGTATTAATTTCCTTTGCTTTTTTTTTACGAATTTTCTCTCAATCTACTTACGCGATGCGTATTGTTATCTGGATTTATGAAATATTTGAGCTTTCGACTGTTCAATCACGATAATGCGATATTATACTGACAAAGGTAAACATCCGAAACAGAGTCGAATAATTGCGCGTCGCGAAATTAGATATGAGGATCAAGAAACGACGCGACAAAACACGTTTGTCATGGAACATCTCAATTTCCTCCAATCGTTCAATTATACGCGAAGCGTGTATAAATGATAGCGGTATTTACGCGGAAGGGCGAAGCCGATGGTATAATTAAAAGAGCACCCGCGCGCCGGAGAATTATTAACGTATCCTATTAAAATCCTTTCAACGCGAAAAGGATTAAGCCGCCATAGTCGTCCTTTGACGGCTCGACGACTTTTTATTTGCTCGACTTCCGCGTTTCAGCGCCGGGTGAATTTTTAACGGGGCCGCGCCGCCGCGCCGCGCCGAGGCCGACCGTTCGAAGAACTCGAAGAACGAAGAGAGATGCAACTGAAGAACGACATCTGGCAACGTGGTATACGGAACGAGTTGACTAAAAAATTCCATAAAGTACCGGGAAAAAAAATTGGAAAACACCACTTTTGAAGAATTCGTCCTATTCGATATCCGTCACCTAATAGAAGCCATTTTTTTAAATCAAAAATTGAGTCGAAAAGTCCTAAATCATTTTTTTTCTATAATACTAAATATATTCTATAATCTATAATAAAGAACGATGCTGGAATTCAATACGGCTTCGTAATTTGTGCAGAAAATTACAAAACGTGGCTGAAAACACAACCAAAAACGCAACAAAAACGTGGTTTTGTACAGATACGAAATGTGATAGAGTAACATTTTACCAATACAAAATAAGGTGATGGAATAACTAGCTTCTTTACGAAGAGAAGAAAATTAACCTCATCATTTGAAGGCTATGGAATTAAGAAAAGATATATTGAACATTCCTAGCCATATATTTGGTGAGCATAAACGGTGTAAAGAACGCGGTCGTAAATGCGAAGATGACCGAAACCTCGTACCGTTTCTGAAACTGCACGGTCTGTACCCAAAAATAGAGAGTGCTATTATGTATCTAAGCGCTTATTCCGAAAGCTTGCTGTTCAATATGACGAATCCTGCAGAATTGTTTAATTCGGTAATCTGCAAAGAAATTGGCGGAAAGCGCATTCATTTTGGCAAACGAGGCTCTTATAATACTAGAATTGCGGGAGCAGTTCTGCAATACAATACGCAGCAAATTCTCACCTGTGTCATAATGCAAAATATTAATAAAGAATAATTTAAGGGCAATCATTAATCAATCAAACATGATTTCTTCTGAGTTCATTACTTCGCAATGAGAACATAATAAAGGAACGTTTAATTCCGTTATTAGTTGTGTAATGTTGTCAAAGAGAAAGGTTTCATTGTTAATCCAAAAGTTTTAAGCATCGGTTCCACCGCTTCCGAAAGAAAACAATAGGGCTGCCAACACGGGGCCACGATATTATTCTTTCACGGCTACAATAAATCATTAAAGTTTTAGGTCATATACTGTAAACCCTTAGCCCGTCGGCGTTTACGCAAGGGCAGACTATCGCCACATAGGCGAAGAAGGAAAGGGATGGAGGAACCCTTAATAGAGACCGGCGCGGGGCGCGCGTACGCTTACCCCGTGAAGGCGTTCCCGTGGGACGTGTGTCCCGAATGAACGGGGAAAGGGGGGCTCACCTTGCGTCGGGAGATGGTGGAGAGGCTGATGGAGGCGAATGGGTGGGCTGACAAGAGCTATCGGCAGTGTGCCTACACTGAAGCTTCCCGCATTCTCGTGCAGTGGGAGAAGATGACTCCGGCAGAAAGGAAGCTAAAGCAGCAGGCGTCTGGCAAACCTCCTCATACAGGAGCGAGCACCCAGGTGGAGGCGGACTCGGGTACAGTCTCGGGGGACATTACGTTGGCAGAGACAGCCCTCTGGAATAAAGTGGTGAGCGAGAAGAACGAGGTTGCGGTCCGCAAAGGCATTTTCATCCTTGCCAGCGCGGTGGGCCGAGTGCCACCTAACATTCACAACCTGCGTGGGCTAGACGCTGACGATCGCCGTGGTGAGAAAGAGGCGGCGAATTCACCACTATTGGGTGACAAAGCGACGCAGATCTCATCTAGAACATATGTCCCCACTTCAAACAAAAAAGACAGTCCACGAGTAGCAGTCGAGGGGACAAAGACCGTGCGAGTCGGTAACATGACTGCTAGGGCAGAGAAGATGGCACGGTTATCTTTTAAAAACTACCGGAAAGTGCAGGGCCTGATCTACGGCGGTTATCGTAATCGGGCTTGGACCGTGGCACTGTGTCTCGGTCTGTACCCCCTGTGTACCCGGAGGACGGTGAGGGTATGGGCGTGCCAGCTGAGAGACGTCAGCGGAAAGAGCGAGGCAGAGGCCTTGCAAGCAGCTGAATTATTGCTGTGTGGTATCAAGGCCTGGACACACAACCGGGACGAAATGAGGGAGGATAGAGACCAACCTGATCGAGAGGTCGCAATGGGTGAGGTGGTTGCAGAGCAGGACAAGGAAATTGAAAGTTTTGTGGTAGTTTACCATTCTGGGAGTTTATCGCTACTATTAGAGAGAACGATCCCCGCCGGACCCGACATATTTTTCCTCATAATCGCGAATGACGGATCGCGATGTAACGAGGGTCAGTCGTATAAATTACAGCTTGGCAATCTCTCTTTCTCTCGCGTGTGTTACGTAGTACAGCGGTCACATAGGTGGGAACATATCGTCCCCCCCGTACCTCTAGTGAGAGAAAAAAACCACTATAGAGGATGAAGGAAAGAGGAAGAGTATTTGTATACCGCCTGGGTATATCCATCCGCGTGTCGATTCGCTTTAATTTGAGACGGGCGTCAAAACCGAGCCGATGATAGTGAGCCGCGAACTCGAAATGGATGGTTTTCATGGGGCCCCGACCGATGGTACCCAGAAGAGAGAACGGGCCCCCGGCCGACCGGGCGAGCGGCCCGGCGATGTTATCTGGTCCGGTGGGAGGCATCTGCCGATATGTATACAATGCCATAGGTCCGCTGGGATTATTACAGCCTTGACAAATTGCCGCGGTGAAGGCCGACCCTGGTAATTACGGGGCGCAGAGAGACGCGGATCTAAGGACCGGGAACGCGCGCGCGCGCGTACACACACGTGTATATGTATCATTACTGCTATATATACGATATCGGTCGCGCGGTTTTCTGATCGGTATACTTCCTGTTTGTTGTGACTGGCAGACCCGATGCCATTATTGAGAAAGATTTTTCGCCTTTCACGATGCGTCGCGTCGCGGGCGTTCGCTCGTCGGCGTCGATGGCGGGCATCGTATTTATTTTATGAGCGATATCGCATCGACACCCGTCGCAGGCGCGTTAATTAATTTTGCTTTCACTCATGGACGGCTTTTTTATACGGAGAGTCTCGACAATTTATCGCAGCGAGAGTCCGGCTTCGTTGGTGGTCAAAGATAAAAATATTATAGACTCGAGTTTCGAATTCGTGTTACTGAAAGGGTCAAGAAAGAGTTTCAATAGAGAATATTAATCGGATACGAATACAGTTAATTAAAGCAAGAAAAGAAATCTACATTTTTCAAACACAGCATAACTTGTGTGTGTGTGTGTGTGTGTGTGTGTGTGTGTGTATGGATATGACATTGTTAGTTTCTAACGTCTGTGTCACGTTAGTCACTGTGTTCACTTAGATCTTATTTACTACCTTGTCCATACTTCGCTTATCAACTTAAGCCCCTTGCACAATGCCAGGGAACAGGCAATAGGAACAGGGAATATAGAAATAAGAAATCATGTATGAATGCAGAATAAACAGTGACACAGACAATATACACAGAGTTTCCGTCACGTTGGAAATTTTGTGGCTATTGTCTGTTCCCAACCAATGCATTCGAATTTTTTAGGTTGTGATTAACGATTTTTTGGTTGTTTCCTGTTCCTATTGCCTGTTGCCTGTTGCCTGGCATTGGGGCTCGCAAGGGGCTTTACAGTTATTTGGCATCGGCGGCTCGTTCATAGTATTTACTCAACACCGCGTAATGACGAACGTGCGATATTCGCTTGTAAAGCGTTATAAAAGAACAAGAAGCAGCGCCGTGAGTAATCGACGAAGCGTTTCAAGACGGGGGTGTTGTTCGGCGTCAGATCGGCGCTTGGTACCCGCCGAGGGGGTCCAAGGGCGACGCGGGGAGGGGGCGCAAAATTATTGCTCGCAGTGCTTTCGTAGACCTTTCTTGGCGCTCATCTCATACTCGAGCGTGTACGTGATCTCGTAGGACGATGGCTACCAGACTTGAATCCCGGTACGGTCGTGATTACGCTGGATATATCACCGCCAGTCGCTGCGGGGTTCGCGTTCCATGTTTTATTCCTATCGGAACGATGTAAGTATACGGACGTAAGATATGCGCGAGCGTGAAAGAGAGGTCCGTGGGGAGAAAAAAGGATTAAAATTAATGTATCGGGGTTAATGAAGGGTCAGAAGGATCATCAGTTATTGATAGAAACGGAACTATTATAGATGTAGACAAGAAAGCGGAATATCCTGGAGCCGAAGGTCGGATTTCATTTCGGCAGCGTAATTGGATGATAAGTGATATCTATTAATATTACATAAATAATAAAGAACAGGTTGCGGTTCGTTAAAGAGTCCTGAAGAAGTAAGAGTCATACTAAATTATACATTGCATTGGATGAACAAGTTTCCATCTGTAGAAATATAGAATCAGAAATTTTTAAATAACAACAGAGCGATATTTAATCTATTTTCATAACAATTATACGACATGTGTATTGTTTTAAATACTATCCTTTTAGATACCGTTCCTGTTCTCGAAAAGTTTTGAGAATTTCGTGATTTGGCCAAAGTCATATCCACAAGTTTTCCACGGACATTATATCGCCGGAACTCCACGGGTCTCCCGACGACGATTCGGCTGATGGCGGTGGCCGATCGCGAAAAAGAGAGCACGAAGGAGTGTAATTACGAGCGCCCGCCCCGAAAATGCGCGGACGTCCGCAGACGAGCCAGCCAACCAGCTAGTCAGAGCCCCGGGGCATTAATATTTTCCCCGGTCTTTTCTCAGACGGTATCTCCAGCGACGACCACGGCCCATTAGCCCATCTAATTTATGCATCATCAGCGCAACCCTTTCCCCTTCCTGCATCCATCTTTTCGACTGAAAAGTTTCTAAAGATTTTGCCTCCCTCCCTCCTCTTCGGTTTCCCTTTCTTTCTCTCTCTTTTCCTCCCGCTGTTCGTCGGTATGGCTCGCGTCTTAATTATGAGGAAAAAGGGGTTCCGCGTGCCGCCTTTTCAGCGCGGAAAACTTCCGCTCCCCCCCCCCCCTACGCCCTCGCCGTCTCTCTTTACGACGTATAATAACAAAGAGTCCAATAAACGGTAGGTACCTGTCCGTTGGATTACCGGGCCGGGCACAAAGGGCGCTATAAATTCATAAACGTGTCGTGGAACTTCTACGAGTTCTATGTCTCCCCGAGGACCCTACGAGTCGTGACAATAATACAATAAAACAACCGACTGGCGCGCGGGTTCGACTGGTGCCGAGTTCTCGTGTCCTTAGCCCGTGCCCCATAAGAACGCTTTGGTTTTAAAATTCATTTTCAAGTTAATATTATTCGATAATCTCCTCGAGCAACATAAATATCCAAAATATTTATGAAAAATGTCTAGAAGATATTTTCTTGCCTCCCTCCTTGCTACCTTGTATAATTCTAACTTAAGTGTAAAAAGAAAGAGTAATCTTTTAACTTTTTAAGCTTTCGTTTTTTTTTATATTGCTTGAATTGCGTATATAGAAAAAAAGTTAGAAAATGCAAAATTTGCAAACCATGATGCCATTATTTAGAATGATAATAATAAATTCGTGAAAGAATAAGATAATCGGGTTCTTAATTTCTGTTTCATTTTCGATGATATACTCAAAACACGAAAGAATTTATATTTTAAAATTAATTCATCGTTGCTGCTCTTTTATGATAATTTTGATAGAATATTTATTTTTTCTTTAAGCAAGATTAGATTTTAATGATACATATCATCTGTCCTCATCAACATACGCTAGACCTAGGTATCCTACTAATTTTCTCGCGGGATCTACTCAAGTTTGATGACGAGTGGGCGTCTTGATTTTTCGTTCTAGGAATAGCGCGTCGCAATGGTTTATCTTATATACTCGGATGGCGCGTGGAGATCGGAGGACGCCGCGGATTGGTGTATCCTGGACAGTAGCCAGGTGCGTTCCTTGTTGCCCGTGACGTCATTAATCCACCCA
>JASTWP010002268.1:0-46307 GCA_030770255.1 Temnothorax ravouxi
CGTGAGTATGTAGTGATGGCCTCCGTTGAAAACGCGAGTACGGACGCATCTCGACGATGTCAGCCTGCCACAGGTCGTCGTACCCCCGCACTATGACATGTCTGCGGGGAAAATTTCTTCTCGCCGGTGCGTGCAATTCGTCCACCAACCGTCGCTTTTCGATATTTTTATCCACATCGGATTTTAACAGACTCATGTTTCGTTAGCGTTTTGTTGGCTGTTTGTCGTCGTCCTTCAGCTGTACGTAGCCGTTTCTATTTCTGTTTCTGTGTCGTTCGCTGCTGCTTCTGAACCGCTCAGAAACGAGTTCGAGCCGTTCTTGAACCGTTCGACAGCCGTTCGACAATCGTTCTCGAACCGTTCGTTGTCGTTCGTCGTCGTCAGTTAACCGTTGTTTGTCACTCATTGTCGTTGTCGTCGTCGTCGACGTTCTTTAGCCGTTTGTAGCCTTTCCTGTCACCGCGTAGTTCGCAGCTGTTTCTCAACCGCTCGTAATCGTTTCTGAGCTGTTTTTGAACCGTTCCACAACCGTTCGATAACCGTTCTCGAACCGTAAGACAGCCGTCCGACAGTCGTTCTCGAATCGTTCGTTGCTGTTCGTCGCCGTCGTCAATTAACCGTTGCCTCTCTTCACTCGTCGCCGTTCGATAGTCGTTTCTGCTGAACCGTTTATTCATCGGTCATTAGCCGTTTCCAATCCAACGATATTCGTACGCCGAAGCGCGTTTACCGCAGTCTGTAACGCTCGCACGTCCGTCTCGAACGCGGTAAGCTTCTCGTCTGACTCTTTTCGTTGATCTCGCAGACTTTTAACGCACTGATCCACGTATAGTTTGTTAACCGCGTCACCGTCAGTCTCAGGTTGCGCCACGCGACGAATTTTACGCGTTCTTGCGTCAAAGTCCGTGGCGGTGCGACACAGAGCGTTGTCGCGCACGAAATTTCTCACTAATCCGCTCCACCGATGGTACTGAAATGGCATTCGTCGCGTCTTCGCTCTGCTCGAACAATCCAAATTTATTGATTGGCATTTCGACGCTGATTGAACGGATCGCTGTCGCGCCGTTTAATTTATAATAAGCCCAGCATCGCGAAGTTCCTCGATGATCGACATGATCTCATTGTCGTGAGCATTGTTGCCAGCTTGACGCGAAGCGTCGAGCAA
Source organism: Temnothorax ravouxi (assembly GCA_030770255.1). Lineage (NCBI taxonomy): Eukaryota > Metazoa > Arthropoda > Insecta > Hymenoptera > Formicidae > Temnothorax > Temnothorax ravouxi. The sequence continues at coordinate 1,166 of JASTWP010002268.1, forward strand.
TCGCAGACGATCCACCAGCTCGTTGGGGTCGTCCCAGTGCACGTAGTCGATTTTATTGTCGGTTAGCGTCATCGCGCGAGGCAAGCATAATCCCTTTCCGGATTTTTTCTTCTTGGATTCGGTCGATATCAACGGTGCGATTACACATAGATACTTGTATCCCTTGTTGCCCATTACTCGCCCGTTAGGATCGTGCTTGTATTTATGAGCACTCGTTTTCAACAGTATGTCCTTGTACTTTTGCATATCCGCCTCCGTGCAAATCTCTTTATTGGGTATTCTCTTGAAGATCAACTCGTAAATACCGGGTGTGCCGGCGTATGTTACATCGCCGATAATTATATTATCCGCTTTGTCCACGTCAAAACGTTGATTACCGAGCATCAAATCATTCTTGCCGAGATATGGGCCGTACACGTTGTCTGTCATTATATCGGCGCCCAAAACGTCAGCGATGTACAATCGGCTCAGTGGACCCAAGCGATTTTGCAACGTTTCTACAAAAAATTCTCGACCCATCGACGTTTGCAAGTGCTTTCGAACGGTTGTCCCGATCGAGTCGTCCGTGGTTTCAAAAACATTCATGCTTGAGAGGAATTCGGGAATTGTTTTTTCCACGTCGGTTTGCGTCGCCGCGGACGGTGTAGAAGTTATCGGTAGTACTTTCGATCGTTTCGATTGATTAGATGTATGCGGTGTCGACGATGGTAGATCCAACCATGAGTCTAATCGTTCCATCTTTCTCTTCAACGTCGTATCCTCCCAATCCTCCTCCTCCTCCTCCTCCTCCCCGCGCTGTCGAATTGAATGCGTTTTGATTTTTGCGTCAGCGACGCTCTCCGCCGGCTCCTCTTTCTTCACCGCGATCGAGCTCGAGTTGTCTGCGATCTTTTTCAGCGGCCCGATGAGAGGCTTAAAGTGCGTGTCCAACTCAATGTCCTTCTCGATCTTACCGGTCTTCAAAGCGCGAAGTTTCTTGCGAATCGAATCACTCGTTTTCGCGATATCTTTCACGATCTTCTCGCGTTTGCGAATATTAACGCTCCCGTCGATCGCAGCCATCGTGGGAGAAAAAAAAACAAAAGCAGAGTGTCTTCTCTTTCTCTGTAACGCTAACGTTTCACCTCCGACGACGTATCGGCGACGACTGACCGCTTTTGCGGTATCGCGAACACGTTAAATCCTTTTCTGTATCGGCCGTTCGAAAGCGCGCTGTCCTTGTCTATCACTACGAATCCGTACTTGCATCGCCAACAATCGTGGCACAAGGAGCAAAATTCATCGTACGACATGTCGGTATTCACGTGATCGTTGTACACGTGTTTCAAATTAGTGCCATCCTGCCTGAACAGGATCAGCAGGTTCGCGTTGTCGCGTATCAGATGTTTAGGTATTCTCGCGTACGTCTGACAGAGATAAAAGCAGTCGACGCTCGAGTGCCTGCCCATCGAGAAATACTCTCTCACGGTGTCTTGCTTATCGCACGCCACGTCGTCGAAGACGAAGATCGAGTTTGGACACGCGTCGCTCGTTGGAATGACGTCACTGTTATTGGAGAAGGTGTAGTAGCCGATTTCGTCGATCGATGTCAGTAAATTCTCCAGATATCGGTATTTCGGTTGATGCAGCGATTTCGAGTACACATACACGTTCTCGAAACGTACACCGTGCGGACTTTCCAGCAAACTTATCAGAACGTTGGTTTTACCGCAATTCGAGGGACCGCAAATGATCGCGCGTATAGTAGTCGGCAGCATCGTACCGTGTCTGCGCCTCTCCGCGTTGTTGCCCTCCATCGACCGTGATCTGTCGTCGCAATTCGTCACGCGAATCGCCAACGGTTGTCGCACGAATCTCATTTCTTTTTTTCTCTTCGCACTTTGTACGACTGAATCGAACTTTCTCGTTCGAACGTCTATTTATAGATGCGCGGCACCGCGAATCGCTCAGTCGCAAAGATGTTCGTCCTGCTGTCGAGACCTTCGAACATTCGCGATTTTAGCGCCGAATGTCAATGAAAGTAAAAACTGGTAGAGGTCTGTTTAATCGCGCGATAGGTGCACTTCCGATCGAATTGCACATTCCCGGCTATCAGTTTTGCGGTCCGGGTACTCGTCTGCGAGAACGATTGGCTAGAGGTGATCCGGGTGTAAATCCATTGGACGCGGCGTGTCGCGAGCACGACATAGCCTATTCGCGTGACAAAGGCCTCACCGAGAGACACGCGGCGGACAAGATACTCGCCGAGAGAGCGCTAGGACGCGTCATCGCGAGAGATTCGGCTCTCGGAGAGAGGGCTGCCGCTACAGCCGTCTGGGCGGCCATGAAGGCTAAGACGAAGCTCGGAATGGGTTTGAAAACACGGAAAACACGGAAAACACGAACGAGGAAAAGGTCGACGAAGAAACGAATACTTCCGACAGCGAAACGAGGTGGCGTATTGCCGCTTCTACCGTTGTTGGGAGCTTCTCGGTTCTCTGGCCGGCGGAGCGGCCGGAATTACAACGGCGGTGAACGCTAGCAAAGCCGCGCGACGTCAGCTGGAGGAGACGCAACGTCACAATCGCGCCATGGAAGGTCGCGGACTTTATCTCGCTCCGTACAAATATGGACAGGGACTGTATCTCGGCCCGCACAAACGCGGGCGAGGAGTGGCGTTGAAGATTAGAAATAAAAAAAAAACGTCAAAAAGACGTTAAATATGCCGGCGGGTATTACGACTAACGTGCAATTGAGTCGACTGGCAAGGCGAATGCGCGTACCGTTCTTCAGAGGTGTTTTCATGCGTGATTCGTTACCGATCGTCGACGGCGTGCGTCGAAACGAGAGCGGTATCGTGAATTTGGACGATGCAGCGGGCCCCGGTACTCATTGGGTAGCGTACGCCAAGAGGGGAGATCGAGTCGTATATTTCGACAGTTTCGGCAATCTTCGACCGCCGAAAGAACTGGTGCGATATTTCGGACCGAGCGTGACGAAGATCGAGTACAATCGCACGTCTTATCAGCGATACGATCAGAGCATCTGTGGACAATTGTGCTTGCAATTTCTCCGGACGATCGACGACGATCGGCACTGATTTAAAATCTGACGACGCGCCGTGTGGAGACTCAGTGTTCGTTGAACAGCTTCCGCTTCGACATGTCTATAACGTTCACGCTGACCGGGAAGAGCAGCATCCTCGCGGAGCACTATTTTCCCGCCGTGGATCTGAGCGACGGTGACTACGAGCTCGGTCTAACGTGTTTTGAGACTTATCACACGATTCCGAACGTGAATTCTTCGAATAATAAATTTTATTTCGACGAGGATGACACGGAAATTACGATTCCCGAGGGATCGTACGAGATACGGGCCATACACGAGTTTTTGAAACGTGAAATTTCACGGAAACGTCCGCGACGCGTGGTTCGTTCCAACGACGATCGTACGTCGGTCGCGAATATCGCGCGAGAGGAGACCGTTCGCGCGAACGGCTACGAAGACGAGGTCGCGGAATATCCGATAGTGCTCCGCGCAAATTACAATACGATGAAGAGCGAGATCAAGTGCGCTTTCAGAGTGAACTTCAACAAACCGAACAACGTCGGATCGCTGCTGGGATTCTCGTCGACGCGTATATTGCAGCCGGGACAGTGGCACGAATCGGACGCACCGATTAATATTATCAACGTAAACATTATCCGCGTGGAGTGTAACGTGACCGCGGGTGCGTACAGCAACGGCAAACGTGTTCATACGATACACGAGTTCTCACCGAGCGTACCACCGGGATATAAGATATCGGAAACGCCGGCGCAGATCATTTACCTGCCGATCATCGCGCGGAGCGTTACGAATCTAACGATACGCGTCGCTGATCAAGACGGACGATTGCTCGATTTTCGCGGAGAAGAGATCACCGTCAGATTGCACGTACGACGGCGAGAGCGATAACGCACCAGTGTACGCGTGAGCGTGAGTGTGCGCGCGACATATGAGATGCTAGTGTTGAACGACTCGGAGCACGCGACAGATAACAACAGTAATATCTTTACGGCTGCGCCGATCGACGATATCGTCAAGTCGACATTCGGTGGCGTTCAGAAAAAGAGAGACGAGAAAGAAGCTCAACGCGTCGAACGTTAAGTTTTTACAATCTCTGGGATTCGCGGTGCGAAACATCTGAACGATGACTGAAATTCTCAACATCGGAGGCGAGCCGGTCTTTGACGATCGCATCGTCAAGATCGAGACTCACACGTACAACCCGTACGCCAACACAACGTTTGACTATAGCGACGAGATACGAATACCTATACAACAGCAGGATCTGTATACGTTGCCGTGCGAAAGTTTTCTCTACGTCGAAGGCACATTGACGGTGACCAGAGCAGCCGGTCAAGCCGATAACGTGGTACTGGGGACGAATTGCGTCGCGTTCATGTTCGACGAGATTACGATACGAGCTCGACGGCGTGGAGATTGATCGCTGCAGAAACGTCGGAATAACCAGCACGCTCAAGAACTACGTTACCGTATCGTCCGACAGAAGCGTGATCCTGAGAAACGCTGGCTGGGATCCACAGAATAACGCGAACGGATATTTCAATTTTTGCGTACCGCTCAACTTGTTACTGGGATTTTGCGAGGATTACAAACGCGTGGTGATCAACGCTCGTCACGAATTGATCTTGATACGATCGCGCAACGACAACAATTCCCTGGTGGGAAGTCTCGCGTTGGAGCCCACCATCAAAATACTCAAGATACAATGGCGAATGCCTCACGTGGTATTGAACGAGATCAACAAGCTGTCGATGCTGCGCGCCTTGGAAGACGGACGTTATCTCAGTATGGGTTTCCGTTCGTGGGATCTGTACGAGTATCCCCTGTTGCAGAACACGACCAAGCACTCGTGGGCCATCAAGACCGCGACTCAGCTCGAGAAACCGCGATACGTCGTCTTCGCTCTGCAGACGGGTCGGAAGAACGTCATGTCCGCCGACATAAGCCGATTCGACGACTGCAACTTGACCAACGTAAAACTCTACCTGAACTCGGAAGTTTATCCGTACGACGACTTGAATTTGGACTTTGACAAACACCGATGGGCGATTCTGTACGATATGTACGCGCGTTTCTGCAAGAACTACTACGGATACGAATATCTCGAGCCGAGTCTCACCGTTTCGACTTTTCTGCGTAACGGCCCGTTTGTGATCATCGATTGCTCTCGCCAAAACGAATCCGTAAAAACCGCCACCGTGGATGTCAGAATAGAATTCGACTGCATGGAGAACGTACCGCCGAACACCTCCGCGTACTGTCTCATCATACACGACCGCGTGATTGAGTACAACCCGTTGACGAACGTGGTACGCAAAATAGTCTGAGTGTTCGCGGGCAACGTCGACTCTCCAATATATAATTATTTAGAGGGGGGTGAGGTGGGGGGGGGAGTATAAAATCAGAGCGTCGCGAGACGGTTTGCAGAGTTGCGCGTCATTCCTCTCGATTGACGTATCGACGAGAGAGAGAGAGAGATACAGAAATCTCGTCATGTCCGTACCAACGTTCGTGGACCTGCAAGGATTCCTCGTTGGGATGAAATTTGTCGTGAAGGAGGTGGCGGTGCTGAGAAAAGGCTGCGTTCTGTCGCATCACATTTTTAAGTACCCCATGCCGTGGAATCTCCTCACAAAATCCGACAAATCGTGCGCTACCTGGTTGATCGCGAATCACCATGGATTACGATGGGAAGACGGAAACGTACCGTACAACACGGTGAAACGCCTGATTACATCGGCCGTGCTTGGTGCAGAAGAAGAGGATGACGAAGAGGATGACGACGAGATGCCGACTCTCGTGTACGTCAAGGGATGTCAGAAACGAGAATGGCTGGTGGATCTGCTGGAGAATTATGCGAGAAAAAACCTAATCGTCGAGACTCTGGATGCGCATTACGAAGATATCGAATCTTTGACTAAACTAGGACGACACCAATACTATGCGATGCGGAAAACACGTCAAGAATTGCGCGTTACAAAATGTAATAAAATTATTTAACTGGTGGTCGCGCGCTACGCCAACGCCCCCACGACCATGAGATCGTGTCGATCATCGAGGAACTTCGCGAAGCCGGGCTTATTATATGTTAACGTGTAACGATGATCGCCGGAATTAAAAAATAAATTATATGTATCTTTTTTATAACGTTGTTATTTCTTACTCACCCTCCCCTCTCCCATCATCGTCATCATCGTTAGAGTAGGCTTTACTTTCCTAGAAAAAAATGTTGTTTACGACGAACATGTTCCGACAGGTTCGACGCGTTATCGGGTCGATCATCGCCCGATGACGTCATTTCTTCCTTTGTTTTTACGTACTGCGTAGATAGATTGTTTAGCGAATTTGTTTAGTCCTTAGAAAAAAATTTGTTTACGGAACATGTCCCGACAGGTTCGATTATAAACATTAATTCCCCCTCCCGCTTTCCCCCACCACATTATTACTTTCGGAATGCCGCGGTGTTGTCGCGTATACTCGATTAATTTTACATGATCAGTCTTGTCGCGATCGCTTGTACTGACGGTCACAACTTCTCGGAGTCGAGAGGAAAAAATGTTCTCCTTCGAAGGAAGCGCAAGCAGCAGCAGCAACAGCAACAATGGTGGAAAACGTGTGAATGCCGTGAATTATTACGTGCCGATTCACGACGTTGCAACTCAGTCGTGCGAGAACAGATGTAACAGGTAAGTTTCTTTTTAAAAAATAAAAAAAACATATAGAGTCTCTCCCAGTTTTTTATATCTTTGCAAATTGTATGACATACGAAAGGAAAAAAAACTAATTTCATTTCTTTTATACAGCATTTCGTTGGAGCGTCGCGCGATTCGCATACTTGGCAGACGATACGCGTTGACAGCTACAGAATATAAATACCTCGAAATTGGCATAAACGTGGGCCCACCGAGTTACGTGGAGATCGCCATTGGAGATCATCGAGGAAAGGAACTGCTGTTATCTCTCGAAACGTGGAAGGCACTCTACGAGCAACGACGCAACATTCATAATTTCCTTCGCAACGACTACATCAAAGATATCCACAGTTTTATTAACGTTGGACCGCTAACGGTGAGAGTTTGTACGTCGGTTAATAACGTCAAACTCATACGTCTCGAATCTGTAAACGTACGCTTGATGATGACCGAATCGACGTTGCGTCGTATGTTCGATCTCGATCGGTGCATCGATGCGAGATTCGATCGACTGATCAGAATACTTGCGGCAGTCGACGCAAAGTTTGCGCAGTTCTCCGATATCGCGTCCACTGTGACGGATCCCAAAGAAGCGTCGAACGTAATATACGCTAGCGATGCGTTCAATACAAATCAGCTCATCGATTGTGAGCTCGCAGCTTTAGTTTTTAGCACGTAAGATATATTATGTAATAAAAAGAACAGTTAAATAAACAGACTTACTTTCTTACAACTAAAACGAACGATGTAATTTCTTTGCGTCTATCCCTACCTAAATTTTATCATCGCTTCGATCATCGTCCCGGTGACGTCATTTTTTTCCTTTGTCTCGCGTACTGCGTCGTAAAAAATAGTGCAAAATTGTTTAGTCTACGCGATAACACCCCCTTTTCCCAGAAAAAAATTTGTTTACGACGAACATGTTCCGACAGGTTCGACGCGTCATCGACAAAATGTCTTGCTCCTGCTTAGTGCGCTATCGAGTTAGTCTTACTGTTATGCGCCGCCTAGCGGCGTCGTTGCGAACGTACCCCGCGGCGCCTGAAAACGCGGACCCCCCCGCGCGGACCCGCGACCGCGGCGCGAACGCGGACCCCCCGCGCGGACCCGCGGACCCGCGGCGCGGACCCACCCGCGTACCCGCGACCGCGGCGCGAACGCGGACCCCCCGCGCGGACCCGCGTACCCGCGACCGCGGCGCGAACGCGGACCCCCCGCGCGGACCCGCGGACCCGCGGCGCGGACCCACCCGCGTACCCGCGACCGCGGCGCGAACGCGGACCCCCCGCGCGGACCCGCGTACCCGCGACCGCGGCGCGAACGCGAACGAGGGTGAGTCATCCCCCCGGTGAGTCATCCCCGGTGAGTCATACACTTGGTATGCCAAGGTCACCCCTCCCCCTCCACCCCCCTTCCCCGCGTAATCCGATACCCTTGTGTAACCCGATATCCTTGAAATCCGATACCCCGCCCCCTTCCCCTCACCCCCCGCGTAATCCGATACCCCTGTGTAACCCGATACCCCGCCCCCTCCCCCCTCCCCCTCACCCCCCGCGTAATCCGATACCCCTGTGTAACCCGATACCCCGCCCCCTCCCTCCTCCCCCTCACCCCCCCGCGTAATCCGATACCCCCCCTCCCTCACCCCCCCTCGGAGCCCCCGGGGAGGAACTCCCTTATATACTCTACTCTCATCGCGAAATATCCGTCGCATGGAAGACAGCCGTTCGCGATCCGAACTTTCAAAATAAAATTGCGACTCACGGCGTTCGGTGGAACTTCATTCCTCCGTCCGCGCCTCATTTCGGCGGACTTTGGGAAGCGGGCGTCCGCAGCGTTAAGTTTCATCTGAAACGCGTCATCGGGGCGCACACGCTGACATTCGAGGAGCTTAGCACGCTCTTATGTAAAATCGAAGCGTGTTTGAATTCGCGGCCGATCGCTCCGATCTCCGACAACTATGATGATTATTGTACACTAACGCCGAGTCACTTTCTCATCGGTACCGCGCTAACAAGCACACCTGCACCGTCCTTACTTGACGAGAAGGAAACGCGTCTCACTCGATGGCAGCTTGTTCAGCAAATGCGCGATACCTTCTGGAAATCTTGGTCAAATGATTATCTGCATACATTGCAGCAACGCCCGAAGTGGCGTGAGACTCAAAATCTAGCTCGAGTCGGACGCTTAGTACTTCTGCGAAACCCGCTAGCCCCTCCGACCAAGTGGGAATTAGGCCGAATTATTGAATGTCACCCTGGCGAGGATGGACTCACACGCGTAGTCACAGTCAGAACGGCGAAGTCCACGTACAAACGCGCGATCGTTAAGTTATCATTTCTCCCGGTTGATGTAAATACCGTTCAGAGTGATCCAGAGTGACATTCCGTAATAGTTGTCAGCCATTGTGCGCTCAGTTCGCACCGTATCTTTGTATATATTGTAAATATCCTCTGTACATAATTAATTCGTAGTTTAAATCTGTTTCAGCACTCGCAGTGCTCCGCATGGCGGGCGGTGCGAGATCAACATTCGTCAGGGCGGGCGGCTCCTGTCTTTATTGCGAATCGTATTCGCGGCGGGCGGTTATGTTCGGGATTGCAATCCAAGCGATCGATCACCGCGATCGATACCGCTAACGCCATCCCTGAGCCGCCCCCGAACGAGGCGATTTCGCGCCGCACCCCTCTGCATCCCCTCACCGTGCCTTCTCGCGCGTCGCGCTATCGATCCGAACATGCCAGGATCCCGTGATCCTGGCAACCGCGCTTATTGGTCGAATCATTGTAACGTCACGGAATACTCCGGAAGCAGGCCCGCGAGAGCTCCGGCTAGTTCAGTGGAAAATTGTACGGCGTTTCAAGCGGTGGTCCTGCCGACTTGCACCCGTCTCCGCAATCATACTCCGGTTCACGCGGACTCTCGCCTGCGTGCATCCGTACAATCAGCAAGTTCGTTCCACGCGGTTTTACGCCCCGGCGTGCAAACGGACAGAAAGTGATCGTGTTATCAAAGCACTCGCGAATAGTGTCTCGCAGACACTCGCACCCGCGCCGTTCGTGCGCTCGCTCCCGCCTTTGCAGTGCGGTGACAACTCTTTACGCCTCCGTGCGTCTGCAACTTTACCCTCGCCGTCAGCGAGTGGTGAACATTTATTAAAACTTAAGTGCGCGTCTCAGCTTTACGAAGTCGCACCTCAGCGGCGCTCACATATCGCCGTGAACGTTCGCACGCCGCAATCGCGTGCCCGTTGAGAACGATGGCCGCCTCTCATTGTAGAAAACTTTTCGGCTGAACATTTCCTGAGCAATAAACAATCTCCGTGAATACTTGTCAGTGTCCGCTCATTTCCGCACTCCTGATCCCTGTCGGGGTCGACCCGGCCTTTCTGATTCCAATTGGCGATCCGGAGTTACGCCCGGCCATCGACATTTCGCCAACAATATCTTTACATATTGTTTGTCCTTATATTTTTACATATTGTTTTCTTCACTTTTGGGAAGACCAACATTCGGGAACATCTTGATCATCGATGGTTATTGTGATGTATCCACCTTAATACGGTACTGGTAACGCGTGCACAGCGAGTGATCAGCGATCCCCGAAAAGGTATCACCCGCGTGGGGATAGAGTCAGTTACCCGGGGACCGTCAAGGGATACACATTGTAATCTGTTATATCCTCGATTCATTACCAATACATATTATTGTTAAATCTGAGTGTTTAATTATTAACCACCTCAGAACACCACAATTTTGGCGACGAGGTATTAACGAACGCGTGGTGCAATTATGCAAGACAATGCGCGCAAATTTCGTGGAACAGTGAGCGTGTGGCACGCCGTCGAATTCCACAGCCGGAGAGCACGATAAACGGAAAGTCGAGTGTATGTACAACGTTATTGAAGCGACTTGACGGTCACTTAAAAATAATAATTGCGCAGTATACGAAATTAAAATTTACGCAAACGAGACAATTAACGGTGAAAGTGCGTTGCAATAAAATTTATCACTCTTCTACGGAAATAAAACTTTGTCAATTAGGGTATACGGAAATGAACTATGGTGTCATTGTGTTAAATGTCGGTTCCTAGAAGCAGTAAAAGTGCCATCGATTATTCAAAAACATCGTGGATTCAAACGCTTACGAAACCTCAATTAATTGAAACTTTAGAGCAGTTAGAGTTAGCATACGAAGAGAATATTGGTATCGATGAGCTTCGTAAAATTCTGCGAACTCACGTAAGCAAGGTGAACGAAAGGAAGGGACAACGACAAGGCGAAGATAAGGAACCGCAAGGCGGTGAAAACGAAAACAAGAAGCCAAGGGTAACTCACACAATGGCAGGAGAGAGCAACAGCACGAAACTGGAATTCCAGTTAGGAAAAGACGACTGGGAAACATATACAGAGAGGCTCGAATTATATTTCGTAGCCAACGACGTGAAAGCTGAGAAACAAGCGGCAGTGTTGTTAACAAAAATAAGTTCCGATACTTATAAACTGGTTCGTGATCTGTGCGCGCCGGATAAGCCGAATACAAAATCTTTTGCCGAATTAGTAAAGTTAGTGAGTGATCACTTAAATCCGAAACCGTCAGAAACGATGGAAAGATGCAGGTTCTATCAAGCGCATCAAAGTGCAACGGAATCGGTAGCGGAGTTTACGGCGAGATTAAAAAGCTTATCGTTAAACTGCAATTTCGGTGACGCGAAAGTAGCTTTACGGGATCAGTTAGTGTGCGGACTGAAAGATCACGCAACAAAAAAAGCACTGTTTCGTGAAGATAAATTGACGTACGATTCAGCATACAAAATAGCTGCTGCAATGGAAGAAGCAGAAAAGAACGCGTCGACAACAGATAAAATTAGTACCGGTACAACAAGTAACGCCGCGAGTGTAAACGTAGTTCAATCGAAGTCGCGCGCGAGTGAGAAAAAGAGACAGAATCATCCCAGTTCGGGAGGTAGAGGTGCTTATCGCGGAGGCCGAGGACGAGGATATCAGAGATACAACAACAGACCCCCGGCTAACAGCGGCAACCGGGCTCCACACAATAACACACAAGTTCAGAGCGCGAGGCGTTCATCGTGTTATTGCTGTGGGAAGTCAAACCATTGGGCACGTGATTGCTATCATCGACACAGCACGTGTAATTCTTGTAAGCAGCAGGGGCACCTGGCAACTATGTGCCGATCGCAGAGGGCAGCGGTTCAACATCTGGAACGAGAGTCGACGAGCGAGGAGCAGCGGCGGGAGGAGGCAGTATACGACTTCCTCTTAGTAGACGACAACCAAGGCGAGTCAACGAGCGGTACCGGTAAAGCAGAAAGCGACACTGTAAAAGCCGATCCTATGTATTTAAACGTAACGATAAATGGGAAAAAGATAGATATGGAAATTGATTCGGGTTCATACGTTGCGATCATTTCGAAAAGCGATAAAAATAAATATTTCCCCGATAATGAAATCACGCGCGAGGCGCCTGCGTTGAATGCATATGGCAAAGTCCCATTAGAAAGTGAGGGAGTACTAGAGAATTTGAAAGTAAAATTAGGAAATCGGGAAGCAACGTTAAAAATGAGAGTAATGACAAGTGATGGCCCAATTTTGATCGGTAGACAATGGCTAAAAGTTTTTGGGTTGTGGCCATTGCCATTGAACTTGTTAAGCAACGCAAATGATTGTAATAAAGTTGACGTAAATAACGTGACAAAACAATTTCCAGAGAAATATCCGAAATTGTTTGGTCCCGGCCCCGGGTTGTATAATAGAGGAAAGCTTAAATTAGTTTTGAAAAAAGATACACAGCCTGTAGCGTTAAAAGCGAGACATTTGCCATTTGCATTAACAAGCAAAGTTGAGGATGAAATTAATCGTCTGGTTAAACTGGGACATCTCGAAAAAAATCGATGTGAGCGAGTGGGCAACGCCAATTGTGCCGGTAATAAAATCGGATGGTTCCGTTAGAATCTGCGGTAATTTTAAATTAACGTTAAATCAGAATTTAGTTCGAAATAGACACCCGATACCGTTGATTGATGAAATTTTTATGGCATTGAGGAATGGCAAAAGGTTTTCGCAGATCGATTTAGAGCATGCGTATATGCAAATTCCGGTGGAAGAAGGTAGTCGAGATTATTTAACGATAATAACGCACATAGGGTTGTACAGATATACTAAAATGACAGAGGGCATTGCATCGGGACCGGGAGATTTTCAACAGAAAATCGAGCAATGTTTAGCTGGAATTGACGGGGTAATCCCTTATCTTGATAATATCTATTGCACGGGCAAAACTGATGAAGAGCATTTAGAAACGTTGAATGCAGTATGTAAGAGACTCGAGGAATACGGTTTCAAAGTAAATATAAACAAGTGCGATTTTTTTAAAGAAAGATTAGATATTTTGGGGTTTGTTATTAATAAAGACGGGTTGCACAAGTCGAGAACTAAAGTAAATGCAATGATTGGAGCTCCGACGCCGGTCGATAAAAAACAATTAGATTCATTTTTGGACTAGTAACGTATTATGCGAGATTTTTACCCGAGAGAGCGGCTAAATTAAAATCACTGTATGAGTGTGCGAAAGGAGATAAGTTTGAGTGGACGAAAGAGTGCGACAAAGCGTTCGAATGGGTGAAAAGGGAATTAGTATCACCGTGCGTATTAGCTCACTTCGACCCAAACGAAAAAATTATTTTATCGTGTGATGCATCGGCGTATGGATTAGCAGCGATTTTGTCTCATCGCTATAAAGACGGTACAGAGAAACCGATCGCATATGCGTCGAAAGTAATTCCCGAGAAAGAGTTAAATCGTGCCATCATTGACAAGGAGGCGAGTGCAATTGTCTTCGGATTTAAGAAGTATTATAATTATATCTTTGGTAAGGAAATAACGCTGAGAACAGACCATAAGCCCTTAGTCTTTATCTTTGGTCCAAAACAAGAGATTCCGTTAACAACGGCAAGTAGATTACAAAGGTGGGCGTATTTTCTGTCGAGATTCATATATAAAATTGAGTATATTAGATCAGAACATAACGGTAACTGTGATGCACTCTCGCGACTCCCTGTCAAAGACAGCACCCCAATTTTCGATAACGAATATATAGCGATAAATTACGCCGAAGAGTCGTTAGAAACATTAAGCGCGGTGGAGATCGCAGTAGAAACAAAGCGTGATACAATGCTTAGTAAGATAGTGCGATATGTGAAGGGTATATGGCCAAACGCGAACGAGATGAACGAGTATGAGAAAATATTCTATGCGAAACGTGACGAGCTAGTGGTAGAAAAGGAGTGTCTCATGTGGGGATACAGAGTAGTAGCTCCAGAATCAGTGCAAAAGTGTGTGCTAACTGAATTGCACGCATCCCATTTCGGCATAGTGAAGATGAAAATGCTGGCGAGATCGTACGTATGGTGGCCGAACATCGATAAAGACATTGAGAACATTGCGGCGTCATGTAAAGCGTGCGTGCAAGAGCGTAAGAAACCTGCGAGTGTTCCGTTAACGCCGTGGCCATTCCCTGATAGATGTTGGAGTAGAATTCATACCGATTTCTTAGGTCCGTTTCACGGGCATATGTTTATGTTGATCATTGATGCTTACTCGAAGTGGCCTGAAATTATTGATATGCAAAAGTGCACTCAGGCACCGAGAGTAATCGAAGAATTTAAGAAAGTCTTAAGTCGTTTCGGCCTTCCGAGACATTTAGTGAGCGATAACGGTACGCAATACACGAGTATCGAATTTCAAGAGTTTTGCAGAATCAACGGTATAAAACATAGCTTCACGGCACCGCATCATCCTGCGACAAACGGCGCAGCCGAGAATTTCGTTGAAACATTCAAAGACAAAGTAGATAAGATTGTTAGAAGTGGCAAACCGCTTGATTGTGCAATTAATCTCTTCTTGTTCGATTATAGAGCTACCGAACATTGTACAACAGGAAGAACGCCGGCATACATGATGTATAAGCGAGAGTTGAGAACGAGATTCGATTTATTAAAGCCGAGCGTGAGCGATGATGTACGAGCGAAGCAGTGGGCACAGGTAGCGAGCAGAAGAGGCAATCGAAATGTCGACTTCCAAATTGGCGATAGCGTGATGGTCGATGATTTCAGTGTACGTAGTAGTAAACGTGTCGAAGGTCAAATTATAAAGAAACTATCTCCAGTAACGTTCGAAGTTAAAGTAGAGACTGGCAAAGTTTGGAAACGACACGTCGATCAGATCGTCCGATTCATTCCGCCAAATGATAATAAAGCTAACGTTAAAAATGCCCCTGTGAGCGAACCGGAGAAAGTATTACGCCGTTCCAGTCGAGTAAGAAACCGTTATAGTAGCGAGAAATAAAAAGGGAGGAATTGTGATGTATCCACCTTAATACGGTACTGGTAACGCGTGCACAGCGAGTGATCAGCGATCCCCGAAAAGGTATCACCCGCGTGGGGATAGAGTCAGTTACCCGGGGACCGTCAAGGGATACACATTGTAATCTGTTATATCCTCGATTCATTACCAATACATATTATTGTTAAATCTGAGTGTTTAATTATTAACCACCTCAGAACACCACAGTTATTACTCGTCCTTGACTGTTCGCGCGATCTCTCTGGTCGGTGTCACCATCATCTCTCTCGCGACGACCTGCCTCCTCGTTCGATTCCAATCGCGCAACGTCTCTATACATCCCACGAATTTTGCTGACGAATAATCTAATTTGATTGCGACACTTTTTAACTAATGAAGTAATGATGGCTCTACACAAAAAATAAACATAATTAATAAATATAAATGCAAATAATAAATATAAATGTAAATAATAAATATAAATGCAAATAATAAATATATAAAATTGTTATATTAAAAAAATAATTTGATAAAATAATAAATAATAAATATATAAAAATTATTTAGTTATATTAAAAAATAATTTGGCATTTCATTAAATATAAATGCAAATAATAAATATAAATATAAAAATTATTTAGTTATATTAAGAAATAATTTGACATTTCATAATACTTACGTTCTTTCTAACATCACAGCGTCCTCGTCAACGCGAACAGTTAATTGGAGACAGGGGGGCACTTTTTGCGTTATATTCCTCCTTTGTCAGAGCCGCGGTATTAGTTTGCAACAGATCGCAAACGTTCTGTAAATCGTTGACTTTATCCATTTTTTAACGTTTGCGTCTAGACTGTGAATAGACCCAAGTCTAGTCTCCAGTCCTTTATATACGGTGAAAAAAGGATATTGTGGTAAAAATATAAGAATAGCATCTTTGCACCGAGGAAAAAATGCATCTTATCGAACCGACTCATCCGCCGGAATCGTCGACGCAATTTTTTCTATCCGAGACCCCCGCCACCGCACCCATCCTCGCCCAAGAAAATGCTGGACAAAAGGAGGATGCTGCGGTGAAAATGTAATAAAAATAGCATTTTCGCGTCGAGAAACGAAACGCACCGAGGAACAAAGATGCGTTTTATCAAACCGACTCATCCGCCGGAATCGTCGACGCAATTTTTTCCACCCGAGACCCCCGCCGCCGCACCTATCCGCGATAAAAAAAATGCAACGAGAACAGCATTTTCTACATCCGGGAAATGATGCGTTTTATCGAACCGACTCATCCGCCCGAAATCGTCGACGCAACTTTTCCTCCCGAGACCCCCCACCGTCGCCTATCCGCGCTATCGCTGACGAGCGTCTTCGCGCAAACGTTCGCATCCGGTACGCGCGCCGCGCTCAAACCGCAACGAACCGTCATCGCACTTCCACCGTATCTCGCTCTCGCTCTCGACGATGTCGCTCGCGCGCGTAATCGCGTTAACCGCGTGCCTTATCGCCGTGAGATGCGTCGATCACGAGGAAAAGAATTACGAGCCCACGTTCGATTACCTGCAGAAATACGGATATCTGACCAAAGACGTGGACGCGGTTCCAGCTCAGAGACGAAACGACGTTCTTTGCAAAGCCATCGCAGATTTTCAGAAATACTACGGTTTACGACGATGGAACGCTCAATAACGAAACGCTGCAATTGATGAGTAAGCCGCGGTGCGGTTTTCGAGACATCCTGAAGCACGAAACGAGAACGAGTCTGTCCAAATGGCCGAAGACGCACCTGACGTGGGATTTTTTCGTAGCCACCGAGAACGAGTTGAGCACGGCGCGAGCCGCGTTCGACCTGTGGTCGCAGCATTCGGCGTTGACGTTCGAACGCTCGGAAACGAATCCCGATATCGTAATATCTTGGCGACGCCTACGTCACGCTAACACGATTGTGAAAGTAAACGGACCGACTTGCTCGGACAAATTCGAAGGCGTCGGAGGCGCGCTCGCCCACGCGTCTCTCCCGACGGACGCGGCGGGATTCGTCTCCGAGGTGCACGTCGACGGAGACGAGCCGTGGCACATTTACATCAGTAAAAATCCCGCGGACAAATTCTCCCTGCATTACACGCTGACGCACGAGATCGGTCACTCTCTCGGATTGCTGCACAACCAGCGCAGGACATCGGTGATGTTCGCGTACGCGCCCGAAAAACAATATCCGGTTAGGCTCGACCCAACCGACATCGCGAACATTCAACGTTTGTACGGCGAAAAAATTACGAACGAGACCCCGCAGACGCCGGCGCCGGCGCCGCCGCCGCCATCGCCGGACCTGTGCAGCCTCGATCGGGTGAACGGGATATTGATTTTGGAAAATCGAATGTACATCTCGTACAAGCGTTACGTTTGGTCGATCGATCTGGACGGTAGAACGTACAATGGACCTTTAGCCCTTTCGAATCACATGAACTTTCTTCACAACAATTACACGCGCGTGAACGCCGCCTATCAATCCCCGTCCGGTGATCTCATGGTGTTCGTAGATAATTTGGTATTGTTCGCGAAATCGCTGTTTTATCCCGGCGATGGAAGCGGGATGAGAGGGACGCGCGTGGAAGGTGTTAACAAATTATTCCTTTTATTGTGTGTAGCTCAGAACACAGTCTGAGCAGTCTTTAATGTGAGAAATATGTACAATCTGACCTGAAATGATGAGCTGTGTGTAAAGAGAAGCCTTTTGAATGGTGAGTGTGTATAAGGAGAAGTCTTTGATTGTTCGTGTATTCGAGAGACAATTATATTTATTGCTCTCCCGGTGATGAATTGCCCGTGAGCCGTTGAGACACGTGGCGGTCGGCACTCGCGCACGTGTAAGCCTGAGTCGTCGTGTTGATGTACCAGAGCTGAGCTGAGCGGTCTCTTTTACAGCGTAGAACTGTCTCTAGGCAGCGTTGGTCACTGCGATATGCACTTCAATGCGGAGTCACAACTTGTACGCACGTAGCACACGTTGTGCGTCTTGTCACTGCGCGGCCATATTTCTATCTGTCTTCGTTGAGCGGAAGAAGACGACGACGCTCGCGCCCGTGCTTGCGACAGCGGCCGCGTGGATCCGGCCGGTCGATACCCGATCGATGCTGCCATCTGATACGGTGGCGCAACGAGATAACGGAATCTCGAACATTCCGCCCGCCATCAGCAACCTTGTTGATGATTCCTTACTCTTGATCCTCTATGAAATGGGTAATGTGGCAAGCTTGGCGATTGGCCGGATGAGCATCGTGGCGGCCGTCTTGAGGGTGACTACCCTAGTGAGTCCATCCTTGCCGGGGTGCAATGCCGTTACTCTGGCGAGTGGCCACTTGCATGGTGGAGAGCGTTTGTCGGTGAGCAGCACAATATATCGCCTGTTGGCGTTGTGGATAATGAGCTGACCATTGTGCCCAAAAATGTTGAACACGCTGCTGGATGAGCTGCCATCGAGATAGTCGCGAGGTTGCCAGGTCAACCAGAGATGGCTCAGGTATGGTAGTGAGTGGACCTCCGATGAGAAAATGACCTGGTGTGAGCGCTGAGACATCTTCAGGGTCGTCCCTTAACGGTTCTGAAGGACGCGAGTTGAGAATGGCCTCGATTTGCGTAAGCAATGTTGTTAGTTCTTCCGTCGTGAGTAGAGTCTCCCCGATAGTCCGTCTCAGATGAAACTTCACTTTACCACCGCCTCCCATTTGCCCCCCATGTGTGGGGCGCCTGGTGGATTGAGCTCCCATCTTGTACCGTCAAGTTGCACACTTGAGCAATCCGTTGATGTTCTTGAGAACCTTGAACGAACATTTTCTTGAGCGCGGCGTCTGCTCCAATGAAAGTTGTCCCGCAGTCCGAATGC
Source organism: Temnothorax ravouxi (assembly GCA_030770255.1). Classification (NCBI taxonomy): domain Eukaryota; kingdom Metazoa; phylum Arthropoda; class Insecta; order Hymenoptera; family Formicidae; genus Temnothorax; species Temnothorax ravouxi. Next base: position 20,143 of record JASTWP010002268.1, read on the forward strand.
ATGGTCTGAACAATTCCTCTTCTCGCTGAAAATCTTCGGAGGGCTGCTATGAATCCTTCTGATGAGTAGTCACTTACTTTGAAATGAATTGCGGAGGTGGAGAAGCAGACGAATACACAGATCCATCTCTTATACGTTTTAGCACCTCGTCCTTTCCATGTCTTGCTGGTGAGCGGTCCTGCCAGGATTTTCAGCGTAGTCGTCTCCTGTATGAGCAAACGGACGTGACGGCGTAACTCGTGAGAGAGGTAGTTGGCCCATCTGTTGATGAGCACGGATCCCCCTCTGCCGAGCACACACGACACACCGAAAGATATGAGACTTCACCGGAGCCCGTCCGCCGATGATCCAGTATCGTTGCCTGACATGACCAATGTCAGCTGTGGTCCTCCATGCAGGGTGCGCCCGTGGGCGTGTGCGATGATTAAGGTTGAGAATCGGGAGTGGTGAGGTAAAATCGCCTGATGTTTGTTGTCTTGAGCTAGAGCTGATTGGGTGAGGCGGCCACCAACTCGAATAGTCCCTTGAGCGTCTATATAGGCAGTCAGTCGGCTGAATGCGTGAGTAGTTGGTAGTCTCAAGTTGGCCGTGAGCATCTTGATCTCGTGCGTGAAGTATGCCGCTTGAGTAGCCTTGATCCAGAATAATCTGGACTTCTCCAAAGCTGAGTGTACGTCCAGTGGCGTGTATCGGCGCTTTCTCAGAAGCGAAATAAACCTGAAACAAAGAGCTGTTATTCTCACTAATTTGTTGAGAGTTGAGTACCTATATATGAGATCCCAGTGGTGGTCCGATTGAGATGCAGCTGCATGTAGCGCAATGCCAGGACGAGCCTCATGATCGCTCAACTCGTCTGACAGCGCGGGTTGTGATGGCCATGATTCAGGTGTGAGTATCCACGGTGGTCCCGTCCACCATAATGAGTGGCTTTGGAGTTGAGATGTAGTCAAGCCTCTTGATGCGCAGTCGGCTGGATTGGATGTGCCAGTACGTCTTTCCAGTGTGCGTTTGCAGTGAGCTCTTGAATCTGAGAAACTCGGTTCCTTACAAAATCCTTCCAGCGCGATGCATGAGATTTGATCCACGTGAGTGTCACAAGAGAGTCCGTCCACAGGTGTGTTGCTGTAGCGTTCAACTTCAAGGTGGCTTGAACGTATTGCATGAGTCTTGAGAGCAGCAGTGCTGCGGTGAGTTCAAGTCTCGGGATGGTGAGCCGTTTGAGTGGTGCTACCTTAGTTTTGGAGCACACCAATGAAATCGTGGTACCATTGGAGCCGTGGACGGTGATACATACGACTGCAGCCATTGCGAGTTGAGAAGCATCAGAAAAGCCGTGAAATTCCACTGTTGAGGTGCTCCATGTATTATACCACCGAGGTATTGAGATCTTGCGCAAGTTGGTGAGTTCCTTTCTGATGATGAGCCACCGTGATGAGAGCTGGGATGGCAGTGGTTCATCCCATTGGAGCTTGTGTAGCCAAAGCTCCTGCAAGAGCATCTTCGCCTTGATCACTACTGGTGATACAAAGCCTAGTGGATCGAATATCTGAGCCACTTCAGACAAAATGAGGCGTTTGGTGAGATGATCGGTGTGCGACGAGATCCTTGTTGAGAATGTGAATAAATCTTCTTGAGGAAGCCATCGTAATCCGAGTATTTTGGTTACGCAATCGTCAAATGTGATTTGTGAGCCCTGATCTGTTTCTGCTTGAACCGCAGTGAGCACATCTTGATGAGTCGCGTGCCACTTTGCTAACGGGAAGCCGCCCGCCATGCACAAGTTCCTTAGCTGCAATCACATTTGTATTAGCTGCTGAACAGTGTCAGCGCCTCCAAACGTATCGTCGACATATCGACCTCGAGTTGCAGCAGCGTTCGTATCGCTAAGGACGAGGCAGCCTTGTTATCATCCGTGACCGTTGGTGGGTGATATGGCATTTCATTGAGCAGATCGTCTTTCCAGAGAATCCGTTGTAATTTTCAGTCATCTTTATGTACGTTGATCTGCCTATCCATTTCGGTGATGTCAGTGGCGACTAAGTGTCGGAATTGTTGAGTCCAGAGCAGAACATCGGTGATGTCTAGATGCAACTTGGCTCCCGTGTGCATGAAATACATTTTGCTGTAATCAGAACAATATTTAGGCAGAGTAATACATGTAACCGTTATGACGCGAATTCTCGAATGGATTGAGAAATTTATTTTCCGGAAAATTATCTTCGCAGAAATGTGTAGATGCACTCGAGCTATTAAATACCACACGTAATTTTGTGGTTGCATTGTCTGGTCTGAGCACTCCGTGGTGTGGCAAGTAATATGGTGTGTGCTGACTGGAAACGGGTGAAGCCTTCTTCATGTGATTGAGCTCTCGATATTCTGTCATAAACTGATGATACATACGTCGATAGTTTTGATTTCGGGAGAATCTTCTTATTAATCCTTGCAAGCATCGATGAGCAGTTTGATACGAGTTGCCAAGAGTATCAGGTGATGATTTTAACGGAAGTCGAACCGTGTATCGACCTGTTGAGTCCCGCGAAACAGTGCGTTTGAAATATTCTTTACCTCTTTGCTCGTCCGAAGTAAGGTCATGATTCTCATTCGCAGGCACTTTTTCTTGTATCCAAATTTTCGACAATAGCTCGTCGAGAGCATTTTCTCTCTCCTGAATCGATGCATGATGTACTGCAGCAGATGTAGATGATGATGTGTTGACAGGTCCGAGAACGAGCCATCCAAAAATTGAGAGCTGCGCAATTGGCATCAATGGATCGTGTTTAATGATGTTGGGTTTGATGATCTGCCCATATGAGTCAGCTCCAATAATGATATCCACTGGCCGTGATGTGAGGATTGGCCAAGATTAACTTGGTGAGATGCGGCCATTCCTGTGGTGCAGCGTTGAATGATGGCAGGATGATGGTTAACGTCTGCAGAATGTGAGCGTGAATAATGACGTCTGATCTTGAGTGAAGTGAGCGGAGCCTAATGCAACTCCTCGAGTTTGTGTTGACTTTCCGCCACCAATTCCAGTAATGAGAATGACAGAATGTTGACGAGGATGGTGAGCTGACGAACGAGTGATTCTGAAACAAAGGTGAGTTCTGAACCTGAATCGATGAGAGGCCGTACGCACTGAGTATTAACAGATGAACTGATCTGAGCCAGGGCTGTAGCGAGTAATGTTGAGTGTGATGAGCGGGCCAAAAACGAGTGAGCGACGATTGCGCCATCTTCTTATTGAGCGGACGCAACTGAGCTGGTGATCGGCTTCGCTGATGAGTTCGACTGATGAGCTTCGTGCAGCATTGTATGGTGTCGGTTGGTGCACTTCTTGCACCCCTGTGAGCTTTTACATGAGCGGACGTTGTGGCGGCCGAGGCAATTGAAGCAGAGTCTCCGTGAGATCACTAATCTTTGTCGATCGCCCGGTGAGAGATCCCTGAATTTTGTGCACATCACAATAAAGTGAGTGCCGTTGCAGCGTAATCGCCCTTAAAAGGACGTGATAATGTCCGGCAGCCGCTGATTGTCACGCGAGATACGGACGTCGAAGCGGGCCTCTCTAAAAATACGCTTTTGATTTTTGCAACAGCGCGACGAACAGCCATGTAATCTCGCGCCTCCGCGGCGTAAACATTGTTTGATTCATGCTAAATGAGCGCCGCCGGCCATGAGATTTCAAAGTATCCGTGCTTCTTGAGAAGCGCCTTATGCACTTCCTTGAGATGCATTGAGATTCCTCCAATGACGTGTCCTCTGCACCGTCGCAAGGCGGTTCATCTGAATGTGAACCTTGAGGATACGCTCCGTTGACAAGCGCATTGGTGCGACTTGATGATCCGACGTGCGGGCCGGTGATACCTCGAGCTTCTGCGTCGTGGTGTCCTTGCCGCCCGTCCCCGTTTTCGGCGGGCTCCGTCATGTTAAGCCGTCACTGTGCGGCGCACGATGAGAGACCTGAGAACTTTCGAGAAACGCGTAAAAAACACTGCGTGACGCGAGAGTCAGGTCATGTACTGAGCACGTGTTCATGTCCGCGTTACACTTGCGAGAGCGCGCGATAATGTTTGTGTAACACTCGCGAGCGCGCGTGAGAATGTCTGTCCTTCACTCGCGAAAACGCGCGATAATGTCTACGTGGAAGGGCATGCCCTGTTCACATGATCTGTTTCTGAGCTACACTTTAGGTTCCACGCATCCGGCTCGAAGGACCAAGTGTTCGCGAAATCGCTGTTTTATCCCGGCGATGGAAGCGGGATGAGAGGGACGCGCGTGGAAGGTGTTAACAAATTATTCCCTTTGTTGTGTGTAGCTCAGAACACAGTCTGAGCAGTCTTTAATGTGAGAAATATGTACAATCTGACCTGAAATGATGAGCTGTGTGTAAAGAGAAGTCTTTTGAATGGTGAGTGTGTATAAGGAGAAGTCTTTGATTGTTCGTGTATTCGAGAGACAATTATATTTATTGCTCTCCTGGTGATGAATTGCCCGTGAGCCGTTGAGACACGTGGCGGTCGGCACTCGCGCACGTGTAAGCCTGAGTCGTCGTGTTGATGTACCAGAGCTGAGCTGAGCGGTCTCTTTTACAGCGTAGAACTGTCTCTAGGCAGCGTTGGTCACTGCGATATGCACTTCAATGCGGAGTCACAACTTGTACGCACGTAGCACACGTTGTGCGTCTTGTCACTGCGCGGCCATATTTCTATCTGTCTTCGTTGAGCGGAAGAAGACGACGACGCTCGCGCCCGTGCTTGCGACAGCGGCCGCGTGGATCCGGCCGGTCGATACCCGATCGATGCTGCCATCTGATACGGTGGCGCAACGAGATAACGGAATCTCGAACAGGTATACATGGTTCAATATCCGGAATTCAGTCTGCGGCCAGGTTGGCCGAGGACCTTGCAAGAACTCGGATTTTCCGATAACACGCTGATCAACGGGGCGGTGAACACCCACAGAGGACGTTCTTTCGTGGTGTTCAACGGTAACTCGGTGGCCGAGATAGACGAATGCGCGAAGAGAGTCTCCAAATTTACGCCTCTCGACGCGACGTTTTCCGGAATACCGACCGGCGTGACGTCGATCTTCCGATACATCGACGGCAATCTGTACTTCACCACTCGCACGCAGTTCTACAGATTCAACGAATTTACGAGGACCGTCACGTCGGCCGGTAAATTCGATCTGCGGATGCTAAATATAGTCTGCCCTAGGGCCGAACTGTTGCAACAGTTGCGCGATCTCCTCGATCGAATCGTACGCCTCAAAGATAATTTATTAACGTCGCCTGAGAACGATCCGGACGAAAACGACGACGGCGGCGTTCGGCTCTCCGATCGCCGTATCCGCCGAAGGAAGTAGAGAACCGCGCAAATTTCCCACACCACACCACACCACGCCACACCGCACATCGCGCGACGTAAGCGAGAACTTTTCCACTTATACTGACGTGTGCCCCCCAAAGCATCAGTGCCGCATCGTCAGCCGAATACGACGCGTCGGAAAGAAATCAGAAACGAACGGCGCTACACAACCCGTGCGAAATGATCTCGACGTTGACCGATCGACCCGCCCCGAAGAGTACTTCTTCTCGAGAGACGAATTCGGAGACGAAAGACAACAAAGAACGAATACGATGGACGATGGAATTGACGGACGATCGTCCTCCTCTTCGGGAGCCGCGTTCCAGCTCTAACCCACCCGCGAACACGCCCGTCGAGGAGCCCACGACGCGCGTCCTGACGACGCGTTATCTGCTGACGTCGACCGGCTACAAATACTTAGCCGTAGGTATCACGATTAAGTCAGCGTGGTACAATATACCTTCGCCTTCGTACGTGGATATCGCCCTGGGAGATAAACAGGGCAAAGAAATATGTCTGACGCTAGATACGTGGAAAGGACTGGTTGAACGCAAACGCGTCATATTGTCGTGCATGCAATCCAACCTCGCCGACGGGGGAACCCGCCCTCCCGCACCGATAAAGATCGGGGACTTGACGCTGCGATTCGGATTACTCAACAACCTGTCGATCGTGCGTATGGAGCTGCCCAACGCGACTCGTCTGGCGATGTCGCTCGCGACCCTGCGCAACCTGTTCGATCTTCGATTCTGCGTCGATCGCATCGTCTCGGCGCTGATCGCGGCGACCGAGGAGGTCGACGCGAAGTATTCGCGCTATCGGGAGATAGCCCTCAACGCGACCAAGACGGGAACTTCGCCTAGAAACGCGATAATCGAAGAGCGATTTCTTCGACCCTAACAACATCCTCGACTGCGAGATCGCCGCGCTCTGTTTCCGAAAATAATGTCGCGACGCAAATCCGCAATTGTACGCGTATTCTTACGCGCGAAACGGCGCAAACGCGCGTCAACGTACGCATATATATATTTTGTATTTCTTCGAAACGAATAAAACTACACGTCTCGTCCGAGCGTTCTCTCTTTCTTTCCCCCATTTTTCAAATCCGTTCCTAAGTCCACGATCGCGTCGTCCGCCGCGCGAATCGCTACGGACCTTCGACCGAGGAAAAAACGAAAACGAAGAAAGGCGATCGGGACCCGCGAAACGAACGACCTTGAACGCATTTTCGCGGAACGTCGAGAGAAGAGACCTTGAACGAGTTCGAGCGAGTTCGGACGCGCCCGAACGAGTTCGGGCGAGTTCGGGCGCGCGAAAAAATTCGGTCGCGATTTCCCGCTCGCGGTCGATAACGCGCGACGCTCAGTTAGCGCGCGACGACCGACGGACGCGCTCGACGACGCTCCCGCCCCCGTCCTCTATCGGTAACGCTCCTAACCTCCGACAGGTCGCGGGGGGTTGGGGGCGCGGGGGAACTGGGCGAGGAAAAGCGCGCTCGACCAATCGCCGACCTCCTTTCCGTTGGTCCAACGGAAAGGCGAGGCGCGATTGGCCGAGCGCGCGCCCCTCGAACAGTTCCCCCGCGCCCCCCAACCCCCCGCGACCGGCCTGAGGTTAGAAGTATATATTGCTTCCCTACTCTGCAACTCATGAGATGTACTTGCCATTCGCTGCATCTCTGTTCATCGAAGGCGAGTGAAGAACTTCCGGGTTTTTTAAATTTTCTAGCGAGATAAGTATTCAATTGGTTCAGTATCAGTCCGCTGCGCAAAATAAATTATAAGAAAACGTTTTATTTGATCAACTCCGGTAACAATGCTCAGAAATTTCGACAGATGATTCAACTTTCGCGAACAAGATGACTCGCATTTTACAGCGTTGTGAAACGGTTATTGGAACAGTGGGTGGAGTTGAAAACCCATTTCCGTATAGCTTGCGACGCTGAAAAGTGCTATACTGCACGAACGATCCGCGATATGCTCAAGGAAGACTGCAACAGATTGTACCTAGTATTTTTGAAGCCCATTTTGTCTGAAGTGCAGCACCTAAATACATCGTTTCAGAGCGAAAAAATCGACGTTGGAAGTTTGCATGTAGAGATTTCTCTCGTATTTTTATCGTTTGCTGGACGGATTTTGAAACCAACTTTCTTGAGAACCGCGCATAATAAGTCTCTCGTACAACAAGTAATTGATGCAGTTGGTAACGACCTGGCCTTCTTGCCGGTTGCAGAAGTGGATTTCGGACAAGAATTCAGGAAGGAATTCCAAGGATCCCAAATCTCTGCGGAAAAAAAGTCTCAGATACAGCAGAGGTGTTTTAATTTTCTGAAAAGATTTTTGACAGAAATGGCGCAGATGCTTCCAACAAATTTTAAAATCTTCAAGAAAATCGAGCTATTGAGTCCAAGCCGATGCACATCGCAAGTTCGAATTAAGTTCGAGGAGCTTCCCTTGCAGGATTTCTTTGATTCTGACTGTGATGTCTCTCTGTACAAGAGCCAATGGGAAAAACTCAGTTTCATCGATTGGAACGCTCATTATAAAGGAGATGTTCCAACCAATATTTTAGTTTTTTGGCCTGATGTGTATAAATACACCGATGCTTGCGGCCGATTTATTTTCCGAGAACTGGCAGAAGTGGTGTTAAAAATGCTCACAATTCCTACGAGTAACGCTGTGGTCGAACGAGCTTTCTCAGCACTCACTCTGATAAAAACACGGATTCGGAATAAACTGAGTACTTCGATGCTGCAATCTCTTCTTACAATCCGGATGCATTTTCAAGCGCACGAGAAGTGTTGCAAAACGTTTCAACCCTCAACGGAAATGATTGATCGTTTTAAATCAAGTTTCATGTATGAGTCCGGAACGTCCGGACCTAGCTGCACGAATTCCGATAGCGAAGAAAATGAAAACGAGAGTCTTTATGAAATGATTGATATTATCTCGGATATGTTGTAAATAGCAAAAAGCCTGATGGCTTCTGCCCATAGGACGCGGAAACGCTTGCCGCGCGGCAAGAAGCGACGCGGTAGCCAATGAACTTTTGGTTCTTACGGAAAAGCGACACGTTGATTGGCTACCGCATCGCTTCTTGCCGCGCGGTAAGCGTTTCCGCGTTCCGTGTACAGGAGTCATGAGAGAAGCTGAAGTCTGAAACATAAAGAAGCTTAGTTTGAAACACACAGAAGACTGTGATGAGTTAAAACTTGATAGTTTTTATACGTTAAACAATTTTTCTTTTTGTTTGTATAGGTTTGGTCTATTTGTTGGCCCATATTATTCTCAACTTTCTTTTGATAAAAGCGCGTATTTATATCTGAAATGCTATAGTTCACGTTACGTATACTATATCATCTCAGAAATAAAAGCGCGCTTTTATCGCTAAAAGAGAGTTGAGAATATGGACCATTATATATGCATTAATACTATTACTTAATAACTATTTTTTTAGAATATATATATTAATCTAGATTTAAAATCAATGTTTTTTTCAACCTCGCCTGTCCCTATTTAGTTAGTACTGGCTGCTTCGGCTATAAGTTTTAATTCTTTAATATTTAAAGGAACCGAGAAAACGCGTTTCCGCTGGTGATTTGGCGATATTTTAGCGATTTTTCAATTTATTTTGGCGATTTTTGGCGATTTCAGAATTTCTAGAGAAGTTCGTAAAGTTGGCGCTTTTTGGCGATTTGGGTGACCTCTAGTGGCGTTTTGAGACTTGGAATATCTGGGCACCCTGCATACGTTTCTCGTTAGAGAATCGAGCCCCAGGTCTGTGGAGTCCAGGTTGTGGAGACGTAGTGGGTGTAAGGATAAGGAAGAAGCCGCGGCCACGACGCTGCGAGGCGAAGTTTTTTTTAGTTGACAAAAGAAACAATCTTTGGGGTAAGCAAAATTATCTACAGTATTATCTGTCCAATTAAATCTGAACTTTACGTATAACAACTGCATTTTTTCCCAGTTTCTTGCCAGAAATACTCAAATACATGATGGGACTTAAGAAAGCTAGTATTTGGCGACATTTTGTGACATCAGAAGGTCCATCAACTTCTTCCAAAACCTCCCTATCCTGTATAGCAGCTGTATAGCTTTGTAGCTATTGTAACCTAAAGTATTCCTTTGCCAACGTTATGCGGATGATTCAGCACATTGCGAAAGACTGTAAACAATGCCCGGAAAGAGCAAGAAAAGAAACTCAGAAAGCTATTCAGGTTAGTCTTTTAATCTTTTCTTTAAAAAAAATTAACAATCATAAAAAATAAAAATTGACTAAAACAGTGACACATTTAATTTTTCTTTTTATGTTTTAGAAACATTCAAGTACAAAGAGGTTAAGAATTCAAAGCGATACAAGTGATGATGAAGATAACAATCTCGTGCCCTTGTCCGTACCTAATGCTGCTCCTTCATTTGAATCAACTCTAGCCAGTATGCCCTCAGTGTCAAGCTCAAGCACTTCAAAATCCTCAAGATCTAATAAGACCTTAGAGAAATTCGTTTCAGTGACTACGGATAAAATGAAGACAAAAATTGATCATGCTTTGGTTAGAGCAGTGTTTATTACTGGTGTTCCTTTTTCCATCTTTGAAAATCCATACTGGAAGTTTGCTATGTCTCTCTTGCATCCTTCTTATGAACCTCCATCTGCATACCAAATAAGTAACCTTCTTTTAAATTCTGAATATGACCAGGTTATGCAGTCTGTAAAAGCAAAGATTAAAGCTGCTCCCTGTTTGGGTATTATAACTGATGGATGGTTATATACGATCTAAATGAACGGAGAAGAACCTTTAGACGTCACTCGTCAGTGAGTAACATGGAAGAAGTCGATGTTAAGAACGTCAAAACGAACTCAACTTATTATGGATCACTTCATAGATTGTCAATTACACTTAAGTGGTAATAAAAGTTTGCCCTTTCAATTTAAAACATTTAGCGTGATGCTCTCGAAAACCTTATATTATTAATTCCGTTCTTTCAAAGCAGCCAATTCAAATGTCTTCGTGGTCTCTGGTGAATGAAAAACATCCTCACATTGTAACAATTGGTTGCTGTGCACATTCATTAAATTTGCTTGTGAATGACATGATCAAACAGCCAAGCGTTCAGTCTATAAATAAAAAAGTAAAAAAGGTAATTAAAGAATTCAAGAATCATCATGTTATTAATGCTGTTTTCAAGTCAGAGCAGAAAGAAAGATATGGGTCTAAGGCTATTTCTCTCAAGCTGCCACCAAAAACCAGATGGTTTTATTTAGTAATTTCTCTGTACTCAATCAGATCCAACAAAGCAGCAATGCAGGCTACAGTAATTGAGGAAAATCTTGATGTTAAAAGAGAAATACGAGATATGGTTTTGGACAATGATGGTTTTTGGGAACTTATAAGTGAATTATATAAAATGTTGATTGAAATCGCTAAAGCAATATCTAAAGTAGAAAGTGATAAAACTGTACTTTCAGAGGTGCCCTAACTAACAAAACAGATTAGTACTAATGTTTCTCTTGCAGTCGATACTTCTTCAATACTCACCGGTGAAGAGAAAATAAAAGTAAATAAAGCTATTGTTGAAAGACTGTACAATTGTAACTCTGAAATTCATTTTGCAGCTAATTTACTAGATCTAAAGAAATTGGGTAAAAATTTAGAATTAGTTGAAAAGCAATCAGCTTTTCAATTTATAAGTAAGCAATGTGAATTCCTGAACTTGGAAAAAGGTTTGGTCTTGGCAAATTTAGCTGAATTTAGAACAAAAACTGGTTTTTTCTCTGATAGTAGTATCTGGAAAGCTGCCGCTCATGTGAGCCCTGCCACTTGGTGGGGAGGAATTTTGTTCAGATCAAAATCTTTATCCTATTGCTATGCGTTTATTTAATGTTCCACCTAGTTCAGCTGCTTGTGAACGTAACTGGTCAACCCATGGCTTTGTTCATTCAAAGATAAGAAACAGGTTGACTAATGAGCGAGTTCAAAAGCAGGTTGCAATCAAATCCAACCTGCGTTTCACTGCAAATGCGTTACCTGAGAAAGCCGTCCAAAGCTAAGAATAAGGATTTTTGTGATAGTAGTTGTAATGATACCTCTTATGTACCTGTTCCTATTGACAGCACCAATGATATAGCCGATATAGGTTTAAGTTTTGAGTTGGACTGTGATTCTCTAGACTTCATGTCTGAAACTGAAAGTGAAAGTGACTCAGACTTACTCAGAGTCATGAGTCTCAATTTCTCAAAATGTGCCAATTACATAAGAATAAGTAAAATAAGCGAGAGGAGATGATGTTCAAAGTGCAATTGACAATTGTGATGCACTAGTACTAATGTACTTTTTAAACTTATATAAGTCTGTTCAAAATAAAAATATAATTTGGAGAATTTGGATATACATATAACATATATGACTTTTTCTCTCTGACAAAGCCCCTCATTTTATCAAAAGTAATACAATATGCAATAATATTATAGCATAGCATAGCATGTGATGTAGCCGATGTAGGATGTAGTTCATGTCAACGTAAAGAAGAATATTAGTTTTTTTCAGTCTCTTAAGATTTTTATATATAAGTAACAGTTTGAAGCAAAACATACAAAAAAAAAATTAAATATTTTTTTGGGAAAAAAATACAATAAAAATTTTTCAAAAAAAAACCGGAAATTTTTCCAATTTTACTGGAAAATTTTCCATGCTTTAGAACCCTAATCCCGTCATTGCCTATTGCTTTTCCTGTCTTCAATTTCTTTGTTACGTTTCTTACCTCTTCTAATTCTATCTCTTTTTCCTCCTGTCTACTTCCGTCTCCCACTCCCTTTACCACCCTGTTCTCCATTCCGCCCATCAGTTCCATAAAGTACTCCTTCCACTCTTCCGGTTTTATCTCTTCGTTCACCCTTTTTTCTTCCCTTCCTCACTCTGCCTATCAATTCCCATACCTTTCCCTCTGTTCTCGCTTCTCCAATCTCTCTAATCATCCTTTCTTTCTCTTCCTTCTTCTTTCTATCGCACATTTCCTTATATTCTTTCCTTCTTTCTCTATATCTTTTTACCTTTCCTTTCCCTTTTCTCCATTTCCTTAATTCTCTCCTCACTCCCCTCTTACTCTCCGTGTATTCCTCGTCCCACCACCCTCTTCTGTTCTTGATAGCCCCTCTTTTATTTTTATCCTCATTTTCCTCAATCACTCTTCTTATCTTCATTATTCCTTCCTCTATTTCCTCTATCCCCTCTCTTTTTCCTCTAATCGTACCTAGCCTCTCCCTAAATTGCGTTCCACCTTCTTCATTTCATATTCCCCTTCTTCTTATTCTTTCTGCTCATCTCCTCCTTTGCTTTCTCTTTGGGCTACCTCTCACCCATAGTATTATTGGGTGATGGTCCGAATCTATCCTTTCTCCTATTTCCAATCTTTCCACTTTTTCTCTGACCTTCTCCTCCCCTATTACGTAATCTATGACTGTCTCACCTCTCTCTCCTGTGTATGTAAATTCTCCCTCTTCATCCCCCTTCGTGCCTCCGTTCAATATCATTCATCCTCTCTCCTCGATAAACTCCAGTAATTTCCTGCCTTCCTTATTTATCTTCTTGTCTTTCTCCCTTTTTCCTCATCTTTTCGCTCGACTTCCTCTTCCCATCCTCCTTCCTCTCCCGTTCTCGCGTTAAAGTCACCGCCTATTATGGTCCTTACTCTTTTTTCCCCCTCCTCCGTCCGTTCCTTCAATCCTTCCAGTTTCTTGTCTATATCGTTGTTTACATAGATTACTATTATTCTCCATATTTCCTCTCTTATTCTTATCTTACCTTCGATTCTTCCTTCTTCCTCCTTCTCCCTTCCTTCCTTTATCTTTTTTATACTCTTTCTTATTCCTAGCAACATGCCTCCGCACGCTCTGTCCTTCCTGTTCCTCCTGGTCGCTATCTGTACTCTCCATCTATATTCTCTCGGTAGTTTCTCCTTCACTTTCTCTCATCCTTTCTCATCAATCCAAGTCTCCATCATTACAATCACATTCCATTCCTTTATCCCTTCCCAGAAGTCCTTATCCTTGTTTGATATACCAGCTACGTTCCAGAAGGCCACTTTCCACGTCTCTTCACTCCCCTTGTCGTTTCTTTCCTCTTCCCCTACATATCCATTCACTCCAATGATTTCCTCTTCTTCCTCCTTTATGCTTTCTTCGTCCATTTTGGCCTCTTCGGGAGCGTTCAGCCTTTCTTCTATTTTCTTAATCCTTTCCTGTCTCCTTTTTTGTGTCTCTTCCCTCCTTCTCTCGTTCCTCACTCTTAACCCTTCTTTATCTTTCTTCCTTTCTTTCTGATCTGCGAAAGTCATTTCTCTCTTCTAGAACTCCTTTGCTTTCGTTCCATCTCCATTCCTTATTATCCTCTCATATTTTTTGATAACCGACCGTTACCCTCTTTTCTGACTCCCTCTTCTCTGTTGCTATCTTTCTTATCTCTCTTTTTGTACCTGTCTTTCTTCTTTAGTGAGGTCGTCATCCAGAAAGCAACCATATTTCCTTCCTAGCTCTTTCTTTCTCAACATTATCTCCCTTTTGCTTTCCAAATTTCTGCATCTCAACATCTTTATTTTAGCCTCTCTATGTCCAATTTCTTGTACTTCCTCGACGGCCACTTTCGATCTATTTATTTCTTCTAACAACTTCTCGATTTTTTCTTTTCTTTCCTTTTTGCTTCCTGTTTTCTCTTCTCTTACGATTATGTTACCTCTCCTCTTTCTTCTTTCTGCCATCTCCATATTTCTTTCTATATCTTTCATTTTCCTTATTATTTCCCCTCCCTTATTCATTGCTATGTTAACATCTATCTTCTCCACCTTCTCTTCCAAACTCTTAATTCTTCTTTTCAAAGTCTTTCTTTGATTCTCCCATATCTCCTCGCTTCTCTTCAATTCTTCCTTCAGTCCCTTAATTTCTTTTTTTATTTCCTCTTTATCTTCTTTCTTTCTTTTGCTCCTCCTTATCTTTCTTTCTTTCCTTCTCTTGTTCCTCCATTTTCTTTAAAATTAATTTCTTTCAATAACTCTTCCGTCGCCATATTTTGTTTTTCCCTCCTCTTCTTTTTTGATGACGGTGGAGGTGAAAGTCTCATACCTCCATCCCTTGCTGCTCCGCTACTCTTGCCCCCTCCACAACATTTTAAACGATTCCATTCCTAAGCCGCGTTCACATATAAAGGACAGTTGGTGTTTTGTCGAGAGAATTAAAAATTTGAAAATCCTCCCCGATGAAATTCTCATTTCTCTCGATGCTACCTCTCTTTTTACTAACATCCCAAAAGAGCTGGTAATGAAAGGCATTGAAAAACGATGGGATTACATCTCCACTGCCACTAATTTTACTTTACAACAATTTCTATACGCCATTGATATGGTCCTAAGCTCCACGAGCTTTAGTTTTAACGGCATTATCTATGAGCAAATTTTTGGTAGTCCTATGGGCTCTCCCCCTTTCCCCAATCCTTGCAGATATCGTGTTAGATGACCTCGAAACGCATTGTCTTGAGCTATTGAGTTTCATGGTTCCCATTTTCGGGAGATATGTCGATGACATATTTGCTATTATCCCACGAGATAAAGTAAACGACATACTCGACGCCTTTAACAACTATCACCCGCGGCTAAAATTTACATGCGAAACTGAGACTAATGGTTCGATTAGCTTTTTGGATGTGAGTGTTATTAGAGATAGAGAAAACTTGTTAACAAATTGGTACCGAAAACCCACATTCTCAGGACGGTACATTAATTTTTATTCCAGTCACCCCATTAATTATAAGATCAATGTCGTATCCAATTTAGTCGACCGTGCGATTTTACTATCTAACGAGCGCTTTCACGAGTCAAATATCCGTATTGTTAAAGAGATCCTTTCGGACAATTGTTACCCGACCGAATTTTGTAACAAACATATAAAACGACGATTAAGGCTCTTAAAAAGCGGGGATTCCGTAAATGATAAAGTAGACACCGCGAGACATCCTATTACCATTCCGTACATTAAGGATTGTAGCGAGAACATTTGTAAGGCACTCAGAAACAAAGGGTTCGACGTTGTTTATACCGTTCCTAAAAAACTTGACCGCATTATTAAAAGAGGAAAAGACAGGTTAGAAAATTTGAAACGCATGGAGCTTATATATGAAATCGACTGTCTTAATTGTGATGCTCGTTACATTGGACAGACTAAGAGAAATTTGGAGACTAGAATCAAGGAACATCGTGCCGACATCAAAAAGCATCCTGACAATCATTCCGTCGTTAGCAAGCACAAGACTTCTTGTAATCACGATTTTAATTGGTCTAGTCCCAAAGTTTTACACAGCGAGAAACATTTTAAAAAGAGAGAGATCGCCGAAATGGTGTTTATAAAAAAAGATAACAACACTATCAATTTACAGAAGGACACCGACAACCTTCCTGTGATCTATAACAAAATAATAAATTTAATGTAAGCGCTTTCGGTTACCTCTGCCTTTGTTTTTCCACTCAGTCGTCCGTCGTTATCTGAGGTGATCGCACCATCAAACACCACATGAAGATGACACGTAAATCGTTTTATTACCATCGACACACAAAACATGTAAGCGTTGCTCTCTTTGCTCCTTGATTATAATTATTTCGTAGATTACTTATATTCACTGTTGTTTAGTTCGTAGACTCATTGCTGCCACACTGTGTTCAATGAAGTGTTTTGCAAGCGTTTTAATGTGATATACGCACTTGATAAGGACCGGAATCTCGGTTGAAACGCGTTGTGCTTTTTAAATAAAGACTGCCAGTTTGGTTGAAGTAAAGGATTTTGTTTGATTCTTTTCTTGCAATTCATGTATGATATGAAAATTTATATTAATCTTCTTTTTCGGTGTATCAAGTTTTACAACAGGCGCATACATTAAAGAAGAAGAACGGAGAATTAACGGAGAAATAAGAAAATATAAGTGTTATTTAAACATTATTATTATTAATTGCATAATGGCTGCAAAAAATACAATAATTGATGGTGCAGGATTTTGTGCAGGGATGAAATCAGACAATGCAGCGTGCTTCGTGTATTAATGGCGAATGAAACGATATATTCCTCTTAGTGTAACTTATACAATAATCGAGAATCGACATAGAGTATGGAATCGATAGATCGATCTAGAGCGAGAGTGTTCACTGCATGTACATACATTATGGTACTAAAATAAAATGAGTTTACTTTCTCAACACCCCCACATAAACGAATGTTATTTAGTAAAACAAAATCAGTCTTTCAATCCCATCTGCTTTCTGCATTCAAGCTGCTTTGGCCCGAAAGAGTCCTTTGATTAGGGAGTCCGCTGTCATTTCCTCCGTTGGAATATATTTCATTTTTATGGTTCCTTCCTCGATGCATTCCCGTATGAAGTGGTGCCTGGTATCGATGTGTTTTGTTCTAGGTCGATTTTAGGCATTTTTAGCGAGATTCACAGCCCCTTTGTTGTCACAGTAAATGGTTATTCCTGATGATACAGCGGCATTGTCCAGCTCCATGGCTAATTCTCGTAACCACAAAGCTTCTTGACTGGTTTCTGACAAGGCGATATACTCCGCCTCTGTCGTAGATAGCGCTGCTGTCCTCTGCTTCTTACTTTGCCACAATATAGGCCCTCCTTGAAATTTGAATATGTTTCCTGTGACAGAATGTCTGTCACTCTCATCGCTCGCCCAGTCTGAGTCGCTGTAGCCCTTAATTCTTCGATTTCCATCTTTGCTGTAGACTAGTTTTACCGTGAGCGTTTCTTTTAGATACCGCAAGATCCTCTTCAAGGCGGTCCAATAAATCCTCCTTGGTTCCTGACAGAAACGACTAATGAGGTTCACGGCGTAGGCGATGTCTGGTCTGGTTCCTTGGCTCGCGTAGAGTAGGCTACCTACTGCCTCTCTATACGGAACGCTTTCCATCTCCTCAGCTTCTGCTTTGTCCATTGGCATCAGTCCCTTGGTGAGTTTTTGGTTTGGATCGCATGGTATTGACACTGGTTTGTAGTCGGCCATCCCATATCTCTCTAGTACACCGCGGAGATATGTTTCTTGATCAAGGCACAGTTCCCCAGTTGTCTCGCTCCTTGAGATCCGGATGCCCAGGAAGTGACGCGCCTCGCCCAGGTCCGTCATCCGAAAAATGTGTGACAGCTTGGCTTTGATCTTATTCATTGTTGCGTCATCATTAGCGAGGATGAACATATCATCGATATAGATACCTAAAATCAATATAGAATTCTTAGTCTTAAGATAATATATACAGGGATCCGCCAAAGATTGTCTTAATCCCATTGCTTTGAGTACATCGGCTAATTTTTTGTTCCAGGCCTTTCCGCTTTGCTTAAGGCCGTACATGGCTTTTCTCAGACGCCACACTTTTCCGCCTTCATATATTAAATCTTTTGGAGGTTTCACATAGATTTCCTCCTCTAGATTTCCGTGTAGGTAAGCCGAGGTGACGTCCATCTGGTGCATCTTTAACCCGTACTTTACTGCCAGAGCACATAAAAACTTCACGGAATTGTGCCTTATAACTGGTGAATAGTTTTCTTGATAGTCTATTCCTTCTGCTTGGCTACATCCGCGCACGACAAGGCGCGCTTTGTATCTTTCGATTTTTTCTGATAAGTCACGCTTCGTTTTGAACACCCATTTTGTGTCGAGGGCCTTTTTATCTGGAGGTAAAGCCACTAACGTCCATGTTTTGTTCTCTTCCAGTGATTTCCTCTCCTCCTGCATGGCCCTTTTCCACAGATACCAATTTGCTCCGCGTAACGCGTCCTCGACTGTTTGTGGGTTTTCATCTCTTCCAGCTGCCAGGTAGGTTACATAGTCGTCCATGTTGACCGGCTTTCGAACTCGTGCGGATCTTCTTGGTCCTTCCGTCACCGCATCATTTGCTACTTGTGAAATTTGGTCATCTGCGGAATCTTCGTCGCTCGTTGACCCATTTCTACTGCAGTCCGTTGCGTACTCGGATTCCGACGCTTCCCTCACAGTGTCTTCTGAAACAGTCGAATCACTCTCATCCGATACTTCTATAGTTTTGTCTTCGATATTCTCGTTCTCTCCATTGAACGTGATATCGATTACTCCTTTTGTTTCGTCAGGTTCCTGCTTTCTCTGAGCGAGCTTCCTCCAAGAATACAACATCTCTACGTTTTACCACGCGTTCCGTACGCGGATCTATCAGGCGATATTCTTTTACGTTGTCATCATAACCTACGAAAATCAGGGGTCCTTGGGGTCCCATTTTCGCCGTCGCTCCTTAGGTATCTGTGCCATTGCCTTGCACCCAAAGACTCTTAAGTGCTGCAAATCCGAACTTTGCCCGGTCTATACTTCTTCTGGAGTTTTTATGTCGATTCCGTTAGCTGGTGATCTATTGATTAAGTAAACCGCTGTCGCCACTGCTTCCGCCCAATACCTTTTGGGTAGTTCTGCGTCGAACAACATGCTCTTAGCCCTTTCGACAATGGTACGGTTCATCCTTTTTGCTGAACCGTTCTGTTCCGGACTATACGGTTTGTTGGTGCCATATCTCAGCTTTGCGAAAAAAATCCTCCAAGTCTCGATTGACATATTCTCGGCCATTGTTTGTTCGGATGGATTTTATTACTTTTCCGGTTTGCTTTTCCGCAAAGATCTTAAACTCCTCGATCGTATTCCTGACTTGGCTTTTTCTTTCTAAAAAATACACAAAGACACCGATTGAAGCCTCCTCCATAGGTCCACACAAGTCGGAATGTATAAGCTCGAGCATTCCATTTGCACATTTTCCGTCTTTTGGAAACGGTTTTCTCGTAATCTTTCTTTTGATGCACGGTATACATGGCTTTTCTTCGAATTTTCCCACACTGATTCCTGTCGTTAATCTTTTGCTCAGCTCCATTTGCCCAGCTGACGCTCCGATAGTTTAGATGGCCAAGTCTGCGATGCCAGAGTTCTGCAGTTGGCTTCCCTGCTGCGTAGAAGTTCCTCTCCGCTGTTACGTCAAGCTTGTAGATTCCGTTCTCCAATGACATCGTTCCAAGGTTGTTCCCTTTTTCGTCGCAAATCTTGTTGCCCTGTGGCGTAAAATCCACTGAGAGACCTTTTCTTACCATTTGGCTGACCGACAATAGATTTACCATACTATTCGGTACATATAAAGCATCGCGTGCTATAATGTCTTGCACTCCACTATGTGTCTGAACTTTCAGGTTTACGTCGCCGATCGACTCCGCCATTAACTGTTGGTTATTTGCCATTGTTATTTTTTCCAAGCTCTTTCTTTGATTATTCAATTCAATATCTTTTGCCGTTAAATGAGTCGACGCGCATGAATCAACGTACCAAGTTTCGCCATTCTGAATTTTTGAAACTAAAAATGCCCAGTAAGCTTTCTTACCTTGTACTGAGCTACTTTGATTGATAGTCGGTTTCTTTTCGGTGTTCTCGCCTGTAGTAGGTTGTTCCGGCAGACTTACTTTACATTTGCTTGCGAAGTGACCATAACCATTGCATCGAAAACATTGTAGCTTCTTCGGTTTAGCTTTGGCTCCTTTGGTTCCCTTCGTGTAGAGTGCTGCGTTGCTGCCCGTATTCTTAACACTTTTTACGTTCTTGACTTCCTACAACAGTTTTATTTTAATAAAATCCGCCGTTATTGCCGTTCCAGAGTTCTCAAGACCCATTATCATTGGGCGGTATTCCTCCGGCAGTCCGGCGAGAAGCAACGTGCCGATCCAATCATCCGATACTCTCAAACCAATGCCGTTCAACTTGTGCGCCGTCTTGATGATTATATTTACGTATTCCTTAACGTTTTTGCACCTCTCAAGTTGCGTAGATACGAGAGTACACAGTAGGTTTACCTTACGCGTCAATCCTGAATCTTCGAATACTGCTTAAAGCTTTTCCCAAACTTCTTTCGCGGTGGTACATTCTTCGAAGTGTACGTAATTTACGGGCTCTAATGACAGAATAATTCTTGTTTTCGCTTTTGTTACCTTTCTGGGATCGGCTATGTCCCGTTCCGTTCCGATTATGCACCCACACAGGTCGTCGTATTCCAACCACGCTTGCATGGCAAATTTCCAGTCCTGATAATTTTTTCTCCCTTTTAGCTTCTTGATTAACTGAGATCCTTGACTTGAGATAGACATCTTCTTTCGAGTACGTTCTACCGCGAGCAATCTTAGGTTAGATTTTTATGGCGCGTGACTTTTAACGTCTCCTTCTCAACACGACTTCACGCAAAGAAAATATTACCGCAGTCCTTTGCTTCAAATATTTTCAATCGTTTTTATTGCTGATATTCTACGATCTCCTGGGCCCATAACCTGATGGTGCAGAATTTTGTGCAGGGATGAAATCAGACAATGCAGCGTGCTTTGTGTACTAATGGCGAATGAACCGATATATTCCTCTTAGTGTAACTTATACAATAATCGAGAATCGACATAGAGTATGGAATCGATAGATCGATCTAGAGCGAGAGTGTTCACTACATGTACATTATGGTACTAAAATAAAATGAGTACTTTCTCAACAATAATAAAATTATCAACTCATGATATTAATGTTATAAAATCAGGTGAATGACTGGACGATACACATATGGAGACCTTTGGTGTTTTATTAAAAAATTGCTCTTTCTTTCGTCCTCGTGAAACATGGAAAATACAAATGCCACAAACAATAAAACCTATTTTGGTAAATGAAAAACATATACAAAGGGTACCCCACGGTAAGATAGGCAAAATGCCACTGTCAATGAAACGGAAAAATGACTTTAGATTTGCATAAGTACACTAAAAAAAGAATTTTCTACGATTTTTCCAACCATTGTTTGGTGAGCCACACCAAGAAATGTACGGTGTTTATCTTGGCAAGAATGAATTGGCTCGGTAACAAACGTTTTGACGTGGACACCGCGGATAACATTTATATCGGCGATGTACGATACGCCGGCACACCCGGTATTTATGAGTTGATCTTCAAGAAAATACCCGTAAAAGAGCTCCACACGGAGGCGGATAAGCAAAAGTACAAGAACATACTGTTGCCCATTACTCGCTCGCGAGGATCGTGCTTGTATTTATGAGCACTCGTCGCCAACAGTATGTCCTTGTACTTTCGCGCCATGGAAGGTCGCGGACTTTATCTCGCTCCGTACAAATACGGACAAGGACTGTATCTCGGCCCGCACAAACGCGGGTGAGGAGTGGCGTTAAAGATTTAAAAAAACGTAAAAAAAAAAAACGTTAAATATGCCCGCGGGTATTAAGACTAACGTACAATTGAGTCGACTGGCAAGGCGAATGCGCGTACCGTTCTTCAGAGGTGTTTTTCATGCGTGATTCGTTACCGATCGTCGACGGTGTACGTCGAAACGAGAGCGGTATCATGAATTTGGACGATGCAGCGGACCCCGGTACTCATTGGGTAGCGTACGCTAAGAGGGGAGATCGAGTCGTATATTTCGACAGTTTCGGCAATCTTCGACCGCCGAAAGAACTGGTGCGATATTTCGGACCGAGCGTGACGAAGATTGAGTACAATCACACGTCTTATCAGCGATACGATCAGAGCATCTGTGGACAATTGTGCTTGCAATTTCTCCAGACGATCGACGACGATCGGCGCTACCTGACGACGCGCCGTGTGGAGACTCAGTGTTCGTCGAACAGCTTCCGTCGACATGTCTATAACGTTTACGCTGACCGGGAAGAGCAGCATCCTCACTATTTTCCCGCCGTGGATCTTAGCGACGGTGACTACGAGCTCGGTCTAACGTGTCTTGAGACTTATCACACGATTTCGAACGTGAATTCTTTGAATAATAAATTTTATTTCGACGAGGATGACACGAAAATTACGATTCCCGAGGGATGGTACGAGATACGGGCCATACACGAGTTTTTTGAAACGTAAAATTTCACGGAAACGTCCGGGACGCATGGTTCGTTTCAACGACGATCGTACGTCGGTCGCGAATATCGCGCGAGAGGAGACCGTTCGCGCGAACGGCTACGAAGACGAGGCCGCGGAATACCCAATAATGCTTCACGCAAATTACAATACGATGAAGAGCGAGATCAAGTGCGCTTTCAGAGTGAACTTCAACAAACCGAACAACGTCGGATCGCTGCTGGGATTCTCGTCGACGCGTATATTGCAGCCGGGACAGTGGCACGAATCGGACGCACTGATTAATATTATCAACGTAAACATTATCCGCGTGGAGTGTAACGTGACCGCGGGTGCGTACAGCAACGGCAAATGCGTTCATACGATACACGAGTTTTCACCGAGCGTACCACCGAGATATAAGATATCGGAAACGCCGGCGCAGATCATTTACCTGCCGATCATCGCGCGGAGCGTTACAAATCTAACGATACGCGTCGCTGATCAAGACGAACGATTGCTCGATTTTCGCGGAGAAGAAATCACCGTCAGATTGCATGTACGACGGCGAGAGCGATAACGCACCAGTGTATGCGTGAGCGTGAGTGTGCGCGCAACATATAAGATGCTAGTGTTGAACGACTCGGAGCACGTGACAGATAACAACAGTAATATCTTTACGGCTGCGCCGATCGACGATATTGTCAAGTCGACATTCGGCGGCGTTAAACAAGAGACGAGAAAGAAGCTCAACGCGTCAAACGTTAAGTTTTTACAATCTCTGTGATTCGCGGTGCGAAACATCTGAACGATGACTGAAATTCTCAACATCGGAGGTGAGCCGGTCTTTGACGATCGCATCGTCAAGATCGAGACTCACACGTACAACCCGTACGCCAACACAACGTTTGACTATAGCGACGAAATACGAATACCTATACAACAGCAGGATCTGTACACGTTGCCGTGCGAAAGTTTTCTCTACGTTAAAGGAACATTGACGGTGACCAGAGCAGCCGGTCAAGCCGATAACGTGGTACTAGGGACTAATTGCGTCGCGTTCATGTTCGACGAGATTCGATACGAGCTCGACGGTATGGAGATTGATCGCTGCAGAAACGTAGGAATAACCAACACGCTCAAGAACTACGTTACCGTATCGTCCGACAGAAGCGTGATCCTGAGAAACGCTGGCTGGAATCCACAGAATAACGCGAACAGATATTTCAATTTCTGCGTACCGCTCAACTTGTTACTGGGATTTTGCGAGGATTACAAATGCGTGGTGATCAACGCTAGTCACGAATTGATCTTGATACGATCGCGCAACGACAACAATTCCCTGGTGGGAAGTCTCGCGTTGGAGCCCACCATCAAAATACTCAAGATACAATGGAGAATACCTCACGTGGTATTGAACGAGATCAACAAGCTGTCGATGCTGCGCGCTTTGGAAGACGGACGATATCTAAGTATGGGTTTTCGTTCGTGGGATCTGTACGAGTATCCCCTGTTGCAGAACACGACCAAGCACTCGTGGGCCATCAAGACCGCGACTCAGCTCGAGAAACCGCGATGCGTCGTCTTCGCTCTGCAGACGGGTCGGAAGAATGTCATGTCCGCCGACATAAGCCGATTCGACGACTGCAACTTGACCAACGTAAAACCTAAACTCTACCTAAACTCGGAAGTTTATCCGTACGACGACTTGAATTTGGACTTTGATAAACACCGATGGGATTTACGCGCGTTTCTGCAAGGGCTACTACGGATACGAATATCTCGAGCCGAGGCTCACCGTTTCGATTTTTCTGAGTAACGGCCCGTTTGTGATCATCGATTGCTCTCACCAAAACGAATCCGTAAAAACCGCCACCGTGGATGTCAGAATAGAATTCGATTGCATGGAGAACGTACCACTGAATACCTCCGCATACTGTCTTATCATACACGACCGCGTGATTGAGTACAACCCGTTGACGAACGTAGTGCGCAAAATAGTCTGAGTGTTCGCGGCAACGTCGACGTGAATATTTTTTCTCTCTCTTTCACTCCTCAATACAATTATTTAGAGGGGGGGGGGGGGGGGGGAGTATAAATCAGAGTGTCGCGAGACGGTTTGCAGAGTTGCGCGTCATTCCTCTCGATTGACGCATCGACGAGAGAGAGATAAAGAAATCTCGTCATGTCCGTACCAACGTTCGTGGCCTGCAAGGATTCCTCGTCGGGATGAAATTTGTCGTGAAGGAGGTGGCGGTGCTGAGAAAAGGCTGCGTTCTGTCGCATCACATCTTTAAGTACCTCATGCCGTGGAATCTCCTCACAAAATCCGACAAATCGTGCGCTACCTGGTTGATCGTGAATCACCATGGATTACGATGGGAAGACGGAAACGTGCCGTACAGCACGGTGAAACGCCTGATTACATCGGCCGTGCTTGGTGTAGAAAAAGAAGATCATGAAGAGGATGATGATGACGACGAGATGCCGACTCTCGTGTATGTCAAGGGATGTCAGAAACGAGAATGGCTAGTGGATCTGCTGGAGAATTATGCGAGAAAAAACCTAATCGTCGAGACTCTGGATGCGCATTACGAAGATATCGAATCTTTGACTAAACTAGATGACACCAATACTATGTGATGCGGAAAACATGTCAAGAATTGCGCGTTACAAAATGTAATAAAATTATTTAACTGGTGGTCGCGCGCTACGCCAACGTTCAATGAAATACATTGTTAACATACAACAATGATCGCTGGAATTAAAAAATAAATTATATATATTTTTTTGTAACGTTTTATTTCTTACTCCCCCTCCCCTCCTCCATCATCACCGTTAGAGTAGGCTTTACTTCCCCCTTTTCCTAGAAAAAAATTTGTTTACGACGAACATGTTCCGACAGGTTCGATGCGTTATCGGGTCGATCATCGTCCTGATGACGTCATTTCTTCCTTTGTTTTTTACATACTGCGTAGATAGATTGTTTAGTAAATTTGTTTAGTCTACGCGATAACCACACCCCTTTTTCCTAGAAAAAATTTGTTTACGGAACATGTCCCGACAGGTTCGATTATAAACATTAATTTCTCCTCCCGCTTTCCCCCACCACATTATTACTTTTAGAATGTCGGTGTTGTTGCGTATACTTAATTAATTTTACATGATCAGTCTTGTCGCGATCGCTTGTACTGACGGTCACAACTTCTCAGAACCGAGAGTAAAAAAATGTTCTCCTTTGAAGGATGCAGCAGCAGCAGCAGCAGCAACAGCAACAATGGCGGAAAACGCGTAAATGCCGTGAATTATTACGCGCCGATTCACGACGTTAAAACTCAATCGTGTGAGAACAGATGTAATAGGTAAGTTTTTTTTAAGAAATAAAAAACATATAGAGCCTCCCCCCAGTTTTTATATTTTTGCAAATTGTAATACTTACAAAAAGAAAAACTAATTTCATTTCTTTTATACAGCATTTTGTTGGAGCGTCGCGCGATTTGTATACTCGGCAGACGATACGCGTTGACAGCTACGGGATACAAATTCCTCGAAATTGGCATTAACGTGGGCCCACCGAGTTACGTGGAGATCGCCGTTGGAGATCATCGAGAAAAGGAACTGCTGTTATCTCTCGAAACGTGGAAGGCACTCTACGAGCAACGACGGAACATTCAGAATTTCCTTCGCAATGACTACAAAGATATCCACAGTTTTATTAACGTTGGACCGCTAACGGTGAGAGTTTGTACGTCGGTTAATAACGTCAAACTCATACGTCTTGAATTTGTAAACGTACGCTTGATGATGACCGAATCGACGTTGCGTCGTATGTTCGATCTCGATCGGTGCATCGATGCAAGATTCGATCGATTGGTCAGAA
>JASTWP010002269.1:0-46293 GCA_030770255.1 Temnothorax ravouxi
CTTATCGTCAAAGTTTGTCACTTTGATCGTCCGCGATTGTCGTACGAACCGCATTTTACCTCCCCTCCACAACGAATGAAAAACAATATCGAGAAAGCTGGCCTATTTATAGAGACGCGTAGAGCTGAGATGCTCAGTCGTTAAAATGTTTTTGCTCGTGTCGGATAACAGCGATATTTACGATTTAACCGCCGAGCAGTTAAAGTATATACCAAAGGTCATTCTACTGCGACAGTTTTATAATCACATAGATTATTTGTGGGATAAGCTTCCCAAACATATCAAGGCAGATTCGGAGGTTCAACAATATCGGCGCTGTTTAATACATTATAATTTGCCGTGTCAGCAAACGCACATCGACGGTCCGCCGCCGTTGATAAAAAACTGCGGCGAATGCCGCCGAAGATAGGCCGAGGTTTGTTGAATCGCGCGATAAACGCGCTTCCGATCGAATTACATATCCCCGGCTATCAATTTTGCGGACCGGGAACTCGCTTAGAAACACGATTGGCAAGAGGTGATCGGGGTATTAATCCATTGGACGCAGCGTGTCGCGAGCACGACATAGCCTACTCGCGTAGCAACGATATCGCAGAACGACACGTGGCAGACAATATACTCGCTGCGAAAGCGGGAAAACGTGTCACCGCGAACGATTCGACTCTCGGAGAGAGAGCTGCGGCTACAGCCGTCTGTGCGGCCATAAAGGCTAAAACGAAACTCGGTATGGGTTTGAAAACGAAGAAAAAGAAGAAGACCAAGCGAATACTTCCGGTAGCGAAACGCGGCGGTATCCTACCGATCCTGCCGTTATTAGGGGTTCTCGGTTCGTTGGTCGGCGGAGCGGCGGGAGTCGCAAAGGCCGTGAATGATAACAAAGCCGCGCGGCGTCAGCTGGAAGAGATGCAACGTCACAATCGCGCCATGGAAAGTCACGGACTTTATCTCGCTCCATATAAACGCGGACGGGGAGTCTCGAGGAAAAAAAAAACGTCGAAAAGACGCTAAAAATCCCCAAGGGTGTAACTACCAACGTGCAACTGCAACAATTGGCAAAACGTATGCGCATTCCATATTTTAGAGGTATTTTCATGCGCGATTCGTTACCGATCGGCGGTATACGTCGAAACGAGAGCGGTATCGTGAATTTGGATAATACCGAGGGACCGGGTACTCACTGGGTGGCGTACGCAAAGAGGGGAAATCGTGCCATATATTTCGACAGTTTTGGTAATCTTCAACCACCGAGAGAATTGGCGCAGTATCTAGAGAACAATGTAATAGAGTACAATCGCACGCCTTATCAGCGACACGATCAGAGCAATTGCGGACAACTGTGTCTGCGTTTTCTACAGTCGGTTGACAATCAATTTAAAGACCGGCGTTACGCTGTTTAATCTCAGTATTCATTCAAACATGTCACTGACATTTACGCTCACCGGCAAGAGCAGCATCCTCGCGGTAAGCTACTTTCCCGCCGTGGATTTGAGCGATGGCGATTACGAGCTCGGTCTGACAGATTTTGAAACCTATCACACGATACCGAATGTAAATTCGTCGAACAATAAATTCTACTATGGCGACGACGACAAAGAGATTACCATTCCCGAATGATCGTACGAACTGCATGATATAGACATGTATCTGAAACGCGCTCTTTTATGGGACCAACCCAATAATGTCTCGACAAACGAAGATGACTCACACCCATTGATTATTATTCGAGCCAACAACAATACGATGAAGAGCGAGATCAAATGCGCTTATCGGATAAATTTCACAAAACCGAACAACATTGGATCGCTGCTGGGATTTTCAGCGAATCGCGTGCTAAAGTCGCGACAATGGCACGAATCGAATGTTCCGATAAATATCATCAACGTAAACA
The DNA here is from genome assembly GCA_030770255.1 of Temnothorax ravouxi. Lineage (NCBI taxonomy): Eukaryota > Metazoa > Arthropoda > Insecta > Hymenoptera > Formicidae > Temnothorax > Temnothorax ravouxi. Next base: position 1,889 of record JASTWP010002269.1, read on the forward strand.
TAATTCGCATAGAGTGTAACGTGACCGCTGGTGCGTACAGCAACGACAAGTACGTGCACACGATACACGAGTTTTCACCGAGCGTGCCTCCAGGATATAAGATATCGGAAACGTCGACACAGATCATTTACCTTCCGATCATCGTACGGAGCATTTCGGACTTGACGCTTCGCGTCGTGGATCAGGACGGTCGATTGATTGATTTTCGCGGAGAAGAGATCACCGTTAGACTGCATGTACGAAGACGACGGCGATAACGTGAGATGCTTGTACTGAACGAAGCTGAGCAGGTGCGACAGACGAGAAACAAAAAGACAATCCGATCGCCAAAGAAGAAACTCACTGCGTCGAACGTTGAATTTTTGAAATCATTGGGTTTTGTCGTACGAAATGGCTAATATCTTAAACATTGGTGGTGAACCGATCTTTGACGACAGCGTCGTCAAGATTGAGACACACTCGTACAATCCTTACGCCAACACAACGTTTGGACATAACGATGAGATAAGAATACCCATACAACAGCAGGATTTAAACACGTTGCCGTGTGAAAGCTTTCTCTACGTTGAAGGACGATTGGTAATAAAAAGAAGGAATGATGAGTCTCAGGCAACGCTTGCGAATAATTGCGTGGCGTTCATGTTCGATGAGATTCGATACGAGCTCAACGGCGTGGAGATTGATCGCAACAGAAACGTTGGAATAACCAGTACCATCAAGAACTACGTATCGTTATCATATAATGATTCTCAACTCATGCGGAATGCTGGCTGGGACGTTACATCGAGCATACCGGAAGGATACTTCAACTTTTGCGTACCGCTCAAGTTGTTGATGGGTTTTTGCGAAGATTACAAACGCGTCGTTGTTAACGCTCGTCACGAATTAATTTTGATACGAGCACGTAGCGATAACAATTGCATTGTAGGAAATCCGGCGACAGAGCCGGAAATCGAATTGTTTAAAATACAGTGGCGAATGCCTCACGTCACATTAAACGAGATCAATAAGCTATCCATGCTACGGGCCTTGGAAAGCGGGCGATATCTTAGTGTCAGTTTTCGTTCGTGGGATCTGTACGAGTACCCCATGTTGCAGAGCACGACCAAGCATTCGTGGGCCGTCAAAACGGCGACTCAGCTAGAGAAGCCGCGGTACATTATCTTTGCGCTGCAGACCGGCCGCAAGAATATCATGTCTCAAAATGTTAGCGTATTCGATGACTGTAACTTGACCAATGTCAAACTTTATCTAAACTCCGAATTTTATCCGTACGACGACATGAATCTGGATTTTACTAAAAATCGATACGCCGTTCTTTTCGATATGTATGCGCGTTTTCGTAAAACTTATTACGGATACGATTCCATCGATACGCTTTGCAGCTTGTATACATTCCTGATGGAAGGACCTTTTGTTGTCATCGATTGCTCGCGACAAAACGAATTTGTCAAGAGCGCCACCGTGCCTGCAAATACTACCGCCTATTGCCTCATTTTGCATGATCGTGTAATCGAATACTGCCCGCTGTCTAATGTAGTACGCAAACTCATGTAAATTGCAATATCAGCAGATATTGCGATATAAGATACACTGATGTACCGCGATAAGATACAGATTGCTCCATCGTTTCGTCATGATCGTACCGACGTTTGTCGATCTGCAGGGATTCACCGTCGGGATGAAATTTGTCGTGAAAGAGGTGGCGGTTCTGAGAAACGGGACCGTTTTGGCGCATTACATTTTTACATGTCCCATGCCATGGAGTTTCCTCGCGAAATCCGACAAATCATGCGCTTTCTGGTTGATTGCGAATCACCATGGACTACGATGGGAGGACGGAAACGTGCCCTACAGCATGGCGAAACATCTAATTACATCGGCTGTACTTGGAGAGGGCGACGAGACGTCGACTCTTGTGTACGTCAAGGGATGCCAGAAACGAGAATGGCTGGTGGATCTGCTTGAGAATAAAGCGAGAAAAAATCTAAAAATTGAGACTTTGGATGCAGATTACGAAGATATCGAATCTTTAAATAATATAGATGTTACTAATACTGTAAGATGCGAAAAACATGTTAAGAATTGCGCATTACAAAATGTATTAAAAATATTTAACTGGTGGTCGCGACACCAGAAATAATTTTTTTGAAATAAACTATATATGTATATATAGATGTTTTATTTCCTTTTCCCACATACTTTGTAGTATAATATAGATATTTTAGTTGTTCAAGAGTTGTTTTTAGTTGTTTTTTAGTTGTTTGATAGCTGTTTTTAGCTGTTTCATAGCGGTTCAATAGCTGTTTGATAGCTGTTTTATAGCTGTTTTTAGCTGTTTTATAGCTGTTTTTAGCTGTTTTTAGCTGTTTGATAGCTGTTCAATAGCTGTTTGATAGCTGTTTTTAGCTGTTTCATAGCGGTTCAATGGCTGTTTGATAGCGGTTTTTAGCTGTTTCATAGCGGTTCAATAGCTGTTTGATATCTGTTTCATAGCTGTTTTTAGCTGTTTTTAGCTGTTTCATTGCGGTTCAATAGCTGTTTCATAGCGGTTCAAGAGCTGTTTGATAACTGTTCAATAGCAGTTATACAGATCAAATCATCGAAAGTCAATGGCGCTATATCGTTTTCAAGAACATACGTGTCTCGCGGTGACTTCATCGCACACGTGCAAAACTGCCCATCGCAGATTTTTCGGCATGCGCAATTGTATGGATGCTGAGATCATGGTAAAATTAGATATGATAAACAAACGATGTGACAATCGTGAGATGTAGAAGGATGCATTTGATGGTACGCTTAGTAGTCGAGGACTAGAAGTAAGAGCAGTCGGTTGGCGTGCTTGTTTGTGCGACTTATACAATTCGTTCGCCATCTTAAGACAATTAAAACATTTAAAACTTTAGATTTAAACCACTTAAAACATTATATTTAAAAGTAGTGAGTGCAAGTGTAGAAAAAAAATGGATTTCGAGGAATTGTTTGAGGGACATGAAATAGAAGTTGAAGCAAACGAGGAAGAAATAGAAGTGCTTGAAGAAATAGAAGTGCCTGGAGAAATAGAAGTAAATGAAGAGGAAGGAATGGAAGTTGATGATGACGATGCAGTACTGTCGGACGATTCATGTTATAATAGTGAAATGTCTGATACGGAAGAAATATTCAGAGTCATGAATCAGGCTGAAGTCAATGTGTTAAATCCTTTTACAAGGATGTGCTGCACGTATTTTTACTTTACTCCAGGCCAGACAAAGTTTTGTGCGTCATGCATCGTGAGATTACACGGATTGTTTTCGATCTTATATGTTGTTCGCAGACATGACACCAGGCCTTATATTCTTATGGATGGTCTGTTTTGTTCATCGTGCGGGGAAACACTATTTCTCATTTCCACATGTAATATGTGCCCTATGTGTGTGTTCGTGTAAATATTGACTGCTTAGACTGCTGTATTTTTAAAAATATTTTAAGTGTATATTATCTAAAATTAAGAGACATATACTGCTTACAATAAGTTGACTTACAATAAGACTTACATTAAGTGTAACAATAAGTGTAACAATAAAGACAATCAATGTTGTGTCACACACACACACACAGGGAGGTGGTATCCAGCGATGGTAAGCAATTTTTTTACAATATATATCGTTTACTTAAATATAATATTAAAATTAAATATCGCGAAGATCTAAACGATTAAATATTGTTGGCGAAAAAATATATGCGATCGTGCGCGATAACGCGAACGGGGGCCGGGGGCCGGGAGGGACCGCGAGAACAAGAAGACGCGCGCGAACGGGGCGAGGAAGAGATAACGCAAGCGTGTGACGTCACACGGACCGGCGCAGCCGTTGCACGCGGACCCCTCCCGCGGCGAAAACGCGGTCGCCCCGCGGCGCCGGAAAACCCCCTCGCCCCGCGGCGCCGGAAAACGCAAACCCCCTCGCCCCGCGGCGCCGGAAAACGCGGACCCTCCGCGGCGCCGGAAAACGCGGACCCCCCGCGGCGCCGGAAAACGCGGACCCTCTCGGCCCGCGGCGCTAAAAAAAAACGCGGTTCCCCCCTCCCCCTCCCTTCGGCGCTCAAAAAACGCGGTTCCCCCCTCCCCCTCTTCGCGGTGCTCGAAAAACGCGGTTCCCCCCTCCCCCGGTCCCCTGACCCGCGGTCCCCCCCTGCCCGCGGTTCCCCCCGACCCGCGGTTACCCCCCCGCCCGCGGTCCCCCCCTGCCCGCGGTTCCCCCCCGCCCCTCACTCCCCCTCAGATCCCACAGGTTGGGGTAGAACATACATAGCTTACCTACTCACCCGCAACAAATTCACCATTAAACACTGTGTTAATTTTTTACATTGTCATGTAGTTGCATGAAGTTCCGCACACGATCGAGTACAATGTCTCCCGCATCTTTGAGAAATTGATGAGGGTCGATGTGTTTGGAATTTATTACCGCACCTGTCAATATACGAATTTTAAAAGCCGTATCTATCTCGCGCCATCTGAGTCCTGTCTCACTCGCACTGTATCCAGCACCCACATGCACGAAACGTTGACGTACCGAGTCTTTCAAACCTTCGAGTCGCGCGATACAAGCGACCAACGACTGTTTGAGACCGATCGATGACTGATCGATCGATAATCGTGGCCGTTTAATTCGGCTTTGTTCTTCCAACGATTCGATAAACTCGTCGCATCGTTGCTCCCACGCGGCAAAGTCTTCTCTCGAATTTAACAGGGTGGATTGCTCCAAAAATTCTTGTTCCATGTTATTGCACGATCCTCTTGCTAACGCCATTTGTTGCACTCACGACTTCCAGTTCTCGACTATTGAGCGTATCCCCCAGATTCGTCATTTTATATTCTACTAATGATGCATCGTTTGCTTATCATATCAAATTTCATCTCAGCAGCCGTACATCGGCGCTATTTGCAAAATTTGCAGTTTTGCACGTGTTCGATGAAATCTTCGCGAGACATGTCGCGACAAGTTCTTCAAAACAATAACGTTCCATTGACTTATGCAAAATTGCAAAATTTGCAGTTTTGCACGTGTTCGATAAAATCATCGCGAGACATGTCGCGACATGTTCTTCAAAACAATAACTCTCCATTGACTTATGCGAAATTGCAAAATTTGCAGTTTTGCACGTGTTCGATGAAATCATCGCGAGACACGTATGCTCTTGAAAAGAAATCATATTTGATGCTCGATGAGGTGATCTCATCACGAATGTTCTTGACAAAGACATCACATTTAACGTATATGTGGATTGTGGTGGTGGTCACCATGCAGCAGCCGTACATTGGGTCTATTTTTGCAAGATTTGCAGTTTTGTGTATGTATAAATGGTCTACGAGGATTCTAGAGCGCAGTCGAGAGTTCGATATGGTTCGAGTACGTCGCAAACAGCTAGATACGATGAACACCCACGGTGCGAACTACTACGTTCCGATTCAGGATGGAACGTGCGAGAAACAGCACAATGAGTAAGTACCGTTAATTTTCGTATATACTTGTGCAAAAAACTTTTATAAACGTAATTGTGTTTTTACAGTTTTGATAAACCCCGTTATACGCCACGTATTTTGGGAAGGAGATTTGCCTTGACATCGACAGCATATAAATTTTTGGATGTTGGAATCAACGCGGGACCTATATCCTCTGTGGATATACTTATTGGTGATAACCGAGGCAATCAAATAATTCTGCCACATGCAACGTGGGTGACATTCATCGAAAAACGTGCAGATATACAGCGAATCGTGCAGGCATCGGCACCATCATCGCTAACGTTTCGAGATCTGGAGCTTGTTAAAATACGTGACGCAGATATTGTAAAATTGACGTCGTGCGGCACCAGCTTGTACATGAAACCGTCAACTGTACTTTTCCTGTTCGAACTAGATCATTGCGTCGAGAATGTTTATTTTCAATTATGTCTAAATGTTCACGGTGTAAGTAAAAAATTCAAACAGTTTGTAACAATTTTACGTCAAAATTGTATCACCGATAAATGTAACGCAGTTATAAATCTTGCGTGAATTTTATGATAAAAATTCGATTAATGATTGCGAATTATTAGCATACGCTTTGGATACTATTGTGTATAATGCGCTTCATGATAAATAAATGCATATAATATGGTTAAAAATTTCCTTTTCATTTACCGTTCCCAGTCGTTAAGCTTCGTTTATCGTTTACTTAAATATAATATTAAAATTAAATATTCAAAGATCTAAACGATTAAATATTGTTGGCAAAAAAAATATATGCGATCGTGAGCGATAACGCAAACGGGGGGGGGCTAGGGCCGGGAGGAACCGCGAGAACAAGAAGACGCGCGCGACCGGGGCGAGGGAGAGATAAAGCGAGCGGGAGCGTGTGACGTCACGCGGACCGGCGCGGCCGTTACACGCGGACCCCTCCCGCGGCGAAAACGCGAACGCGGTATTCCGCGACGCGGCGAAAACGCGGTCACCCCGCGGCGCCGGAAAACCCCCTCGCCCCGCGGCGCCGGAAAACGCGGACCCCTTCGCCCCGCAGCGCCGGAAAACGCGGACCCTCTCGCCCCGCGGCGCGGCGAAAACGCGGACCCCCTCGCCCCGCGGCGCCGGAAAACGCGGTTCCCCTCTCCCCCTCCCCGCGGCGCGGCAAAAACGCGGTTCCCCCCTCCCCCTCCCCGCGGCGCTCGAAGAACGCGGTTTCCCCCTCCCCTCGGTCTTCCCGACCCGCGGTCCCCCCCCGCCCGCGGCGCTCGAAAAACGCGGTTCCCCCTTCCCCTTCCCCGCGGCGCTCGAAAAACGCGGTTCCCCCTCCCCCCGCCCCCCGCCCGCGGTTTCCCCCCGCCCTTCACCCCCCCTCAGATCCCGCAGGTTGAGTTAGAACATACATAGCTTACCTACTCCCACACTCTGCGCCTCCTTTTCCTGCAAACAAACACGGCAACGGAGCCGTTACGAAGTGGCAAACTACGCCATAAGTGGTGACCCCGACGTTGGAAAAGGAAAGAGCAGCCATGCCAACGACAGAGGAGAAAACGGTGCTAGTCGTCGACGAGAAGAGCAACGTCATGACAGCACGTGTGCGAGTGCGTGTGCGCGTGCGTGTACGTGTCCGCGTGTGTGTGTGCGCGCGCGCGCGCGTGTGTGTGTGTGTGTACGGATTTTTTGTACACGCATCTACTTCTACAATTTTTTGGATACCGGGTTGAAATTTTACACACAAATACAGTATTATAGAAAGTGTGTTCTCCTCTAATTTTATTAAAATCTGTCGACCGGTATAAATTTTAGGGGAGTTTTTATTTTTCACAAAAATGTGTTTTACGTTGTACCTTTCTCAATATTTGAGATATCGGTCTATTTTTAATTCTATTATATTCTTCAGTTTTTTTTACCCCTATTTTATATATAATTTTTTAAGATTTAGTTAATCAGTTCTTGAGTTACAAATGTTTGAAATTTTAGAGAATCCGTACATATACATAGAAGCTTTATAAAGTTTGGTCCAATCAACTAAATTTTAAAAGTTCGCTTTTTGAAAAGTTCGCTCGCCGAGAGCTGCGATTCATTCTCCGTTAGGTACTCTCCAGGAATATGTCCATTTGCGAGAATCAATCTCGAGAGCTACTCTCGAGAGTTTTACTCACAGGTAGACATGCACCATTACTCGCAAGTGAACACGCACCTTTAAAGTACGTTATTCTAACATAAACAAAAGTTAAAATAAAACTTTATAAACCTCGTAAACTTTGACATGCAAAATAATTAAATTTACTAAAATTAAATGTTTTTATTACACATAATTCAAGTTGAACTAATTAATATTATCTAAGGCGTAAGACGCTACGGCAATGCCTATGCAATACGTGTGCAACCTGTTACTACGTTTACGCGAGCGTTACTTCTGTAGTAACTTATTAGTGGAGGCAACGTAGGCGAAAAACATGCGTTATTTGGAAAGTTGTTCTCGAAGAATGAATTCACTTGAAACCTTTTGGAAAGTGTTTTTCTACCTTTAGATGGAAAAGTTTACCTATTTATTTCATGTGCTCTTACCTAATTTTGGAAAAAAACAAAAAAAAACCGATTTTTTTAATGTAAAAAAATGATTGTAATTAAAAAAATGCTAAATGTATACCGACCTTCGACTAGAGAGGATACGGCCTTAGAGGCGTTCAGGCATAATCCCACGGATGGTAGCTTCGCACCACCGGCCGCTCGACCGAGTGCGTGAACCAAATGTCCGAACCTGCGGTTCCTCTCGTACTGAGCAGGATTACTATCGCAATGACCGGTCATCAGTAGAGTAAAACTAACCTGTCTCACGACGGTATAATCATGAAAATAGGCAATGTGTTTTCAAGGTGGCTGAATACAAATCTTAAGCGTTTTTTTGTAAAAATCGCACAAAATAAAGCGTTTTTTTGTAAAAATCGTTCGTATTTATTAATTTGCTCATCTTCATTCAATTCAATGGGTTCATCTTTATAAAAAAAAATATATGTAAACAATTTTTAAAACAAAAGAATGTTACTAGATAAAAATGGAGACAGCATAGCATTTGTTTGCAGCGAGCACCCACGCTCACTCGCACGCTGCGGTTCTCTTCCGGGTTCCCCCCTCTTTCTCCCTCCTTCCCTCCCCCTCTTCCCCTCTCTCTCTCTCTCTCCTCTCCTTTCCCTCCCTCCCTTTCACCCTCCCTCTTCGTTTGCTTCTGTTCTTGTCGTAAATACGACATTTTTTACTAAATTGCGTGTAGCCACTAAAATAAGTTTAAAAAAATGCACCGTGCCAACCGAGACCACTGATTATATCAGTGGCCGAGATCCGCCTCTATCGCTCCTTGTGCGCTCATTCGCTCAGACGTTTTATTTAATAGCTCGTTAACTATTGCGAATTTTGCAAAATGGTATAAGATTTTTCTTTTCAGTTTGACCAAATCTATAATACCCCCCCTATTCGGCTGTATACTTTTATATCTAACACCCTGTATATGAAATAGGGGTAGAAAAGACTAAAGAATATAATAGAATTAAAAATAGACCGATATCTCAAATATTGAGAAAATTCAGACAATTAAGCCAATTAAGGAAATTTATTATTTCCTAATTTTATTAATAAAAGTAATTTTTATATATTTAAAAAATTATTTTAAAGTAGAAATAAAAAACTATTGTAATAGTATAACAAATATTAGTCGCAATAAAGATTATCACAATAAAAAGAGTGTGCAAGTAGAAATTTGCACATTGCTTCCTCATAGTTTCAAGTGTACAAGTAGAAACTTGCACATTGCTTCCTTATAATTTTTGAGTGTACAAATTATAAATTTGAACATTACTTTCTCACAATTCTCAAGTATGCAAATTATAAATTTGCACGTTGCTTAATCAACATTTTATTTCGCTCATAAAGTTTCCTCTATGAAAAAGCCAAATTAATAAGTATCTACTAATAATTATACATTAAAAAAAGCTTCCTTATAAGGTCATTCTATAGAAGGTTTTAGTCGGTAAGAATCCGACATACCTCAATCCTTGTCCTACTCTGGAGACTGGGGGGACCACCGAGTTCATCAGAATTTACTGTCGTCACTATAGCAAAGTCACTGAATAACGGCACCTGCATACATAATGAAGATAAGACACTACTCGTTGCAGAAACAGGTTTATCTCTTTATGCAACATGCATTAAAGTATGGCGCGTACGACATTTTTATCATGAAAGATCTATCGGTGATTTTGCCAAAAGCTCAATAATGCCAGGAAGTATTTAATTTTGTATAAAATAAATCGTTTAGTTTTACTTTAACCGAATAATAAAGTATAAGTTTACCTTGGCCATACTTTATTTTGCCTTTTACCGAAGAAAATAAATCGTTCTCCTTCTCTTTCGTTACGCAAGCGTTACGCAAGCGTCCTTGCCTTTAAAAGAGAGAGGATGCGTGTGCTCTTAAGCCTAATTGTATACACTATGCTAGAACTGTGTCCGAGTTTCGGTTTAAGCCAATGAAACTGCTACTTTTCTGTAAAAGCTGCAAGTTGATTGGCTTAAACCAAAACTCGGACCAATTTCTAGCATCGTGTATACAAGGCTTTACGGCAGAGGCCGGTCCATCTATATAAGTCTATGGGCAGAGCATCTCAGACGTAAATTATTTTCCAGAGCGAACAAAGCATTACGATGGCAAATACAAGTGACTACGACGACAGTGTAGAGTGTTACGCTTTGCGTGAAAAACTGACCAGCGCGGATAAGTTATATGCAGCGACATATTTGAACGAGACTGATGAGACTAGAGCGAACGCCCTCGCGGAAATTAAACGCTGGATCAAGGAGAAAGACGACTTACATGCACGTAACGGTAAAACGGACAACGATCCCTCATGAAATATTGCGTTGAAATTCAATTATATTTTATTAATTTCGAAGATAAAAAGAAGTCACCTTCAATTCGCGGAAATGTGACGTCACATCTGATATATATTTACTTGCAAAAAAAAGTCACATGTGGCGTTTTTGTTAGCAAAAAGAGAAGTGAGAGTAAACGTGTCAATAAATAATAGTAAATAGTTACTGAATAGAAATTTTTTATAATAAAATTCGTTCTCGCAATTATTGTATTTTGCTATTTTTTAATCAAGATGTTTTTTACTTATATAGCAATAGTTTATATCTTCAATTAGTCAAAGGAGCAAGAAAGAATATCTGCATTTAGAACCCAGAAATGTGCATAATGTATATAATATGTATTTTGGTACGCAAGCAAAATATAATTAGATTCAGTTTTATGTTTTGAGGAAAATAAATTATTTCTCTCTTTCTTTCATTGCACAGAGAGACACTTGAGAGTATAATGCACGAGAGCGGATGTATGAAATTAAACTTCTAATTAAAATTTGTTGCATTCTGAAATTAAAAAAATTAGAAAAGAGTATTACTCGTTTTGCAACTAGAACTCATTTTTGTTTACGTCATTTTAACTCTTTAATTAGAAATTAGACATACATTTTAACTTATTAATCTTATGCTTAATTTATAAGTATAACAATATAATTATAATTTTTGAATATAAGTTTATCTTACATGAATTCTATTCATATTTAAAATTCGAAGTATAGACTCCAATGGAAATCCACGAATATAGAAAACGGGCTAATTAAGAACCAAGCGCGGTAAATGATGCGCGAAAGTTTTATTTTTATTTCTATTTTACATATCTTCCAACCTTGACTGTGCGCTTTGACTTTTGTCGGCAAATAAAGGTTGGAAGATATGTAAAATAAAGATAAAAATGAAACTTTTGTGGATTATTTACCGCGCTCGGTTCTTAGTTCGCTCGTTTTCTATATTCGTCTATTCATATTTTTTAAAAGATCTAATGCGTGTTACATTGCAATGGATTAAGAAATTAAAATTTATTACAGTTATTTAGATTATATCTCGAAAAATCTCGAAAAAATCTAAGCAATAGTATCTTTATTTCCGAAAAATTATAACCCAAGTGATACACATCACAAAATTATGTTACCTTATCAAAAAGAAGAGTCGCGCTTCAAGTGATCTATTACAATTACAAAAAAAGAAATGATATTTCTTTAAATTACAGCGCCAATTACAGAGAGAACATATATATTGCCTCAAAAAATAATTGTTGCACTACTTTGAAAAATCTTTACATTGTGTCAATTAAAAAAGAATATGTATGATAAAAATTTTATAAGATTAAAAACTTTTATTTAAATTTCACAAGGGAATACAAGATATTTAAATACAAAGTTTATATATGTATTTTTCAATAGAATAAAAGATTTAATCACAAAGAATTACAGAGGTAACAGTACAAAATAAAAATATTTTATTAAAATACATAAATTTTTCTTGTAAAAATACTTGGCGCTGCTAGACCTCGAAATTTTAAATAAATAAGGACAACAATAAATAAAAATAATTCAGAGAAGAATGCGACGAGAGTAACAAAATGATTATCAGCGTGGTGTGTATGTGCGAGCGAGTGATATGGGTGTGCGTGACGACGGCAAATAATGCGGCTTATAATTAAGTATAGGATAAGTTTATTTATTTATTAAAAATTTCGAGGTCTAGCAGCGCCAAGTATTTTTACAAGAAAAATTTATGTATTTTAATAAAATATTTTTATTTTGTACTGTTACCTCTGTAATTCTTTGTGCTTAAATCCTTTATTCTATTGAAAAATACATATATAAACTTTGTATTTAAGTACAAATTGTATTCCCTCGTTGGATATTTTAATAAAATATTTTTATTTTGTACTGTTACCTCTGTAATTCTTTGTGACCACTAAAAAATACACATGTAAACTTTGTATTTAAATATCTTGTATTCCCTTGTGAAATTTAAATAAAAGTTTTTAATCTTATAAAATTGTTATCATACATATTCTTTTTTAATTGACACAATGTAAAGATTTTTCAAAGTAATGCAACAATTATTTTTTGAGGCAATATATATGTTCTCTCTGTAATTGGCGCTGTAATTTAAAAAGATATCATTTCTTTTTTGTAATTGTAATAGATCACTTGAAGCGCGACTCTTCTTTTTGATAAGGTAACATAATTTTGTGATGTGTATCATTTGAGTTATAATTTTTCGGAAATAAAGATACTACTGCTTAGATTTTTTCGAGATTTTTCGAGATATAAAGATTATGTCTACCACTTGTTACTTATATTTTTTCGAGGTATGGTAACAACATATACACTACTATGCGTGTACTTGGCGCCTTTTTTTACCTTTTTTTAAAAAAGGTAATTTTGTACGGATATCACGCCCTTTTGTAGTATTACGCATTTTATAAACAGTATGTACATACAGAGTAAAGCTATTTGGAGGTATAATACTACCACTTTGTTTTTTTCGAGGTAACAACATAACAGGGTAAAAACATAATACATATACACTACTATGCGTGTACTTGGCGCCTTTTTTTGCCTTTTTTTTAAAAAAGTAATTTTGTACGGATATCACGCCTCTTTGTAGTGTGTTACGCATCTTAATCTTATAAACAATATATCTTATAATCTTATAGACAGTATATACAAGGTATGAAGCTGAAAGTGTTACGGGCTATTATTTCTAAAAAAAACAACAATTTAATATTTTACTTAGTTTTTTAAAAATAATAATCTGTAACCCTTTTAGTTGTACACCTTGTATATATTTTTCAATTTCAACATAAAACATAATCGCAATATAGCATGATTAATGTTAATAAGTCGTTAACTGTAAAATTTTTTATTTATTTTTATTCGTGTGTCTTACTGAATGTTGTTCGCAATTGCATATGTACCGATATCTACAGGTATCGATGTTTTTGATAATTACAGATGGACACCTGTAACACGTGTCTGAAACTTACCTGATTTGTATATTCTTTTATTTCCTTCAACTAATCGCAAATTAATTCTATTTGATAAAAGCAATTCTGTCAAATTTCTCATACATAACGCATCGTTTATAATTTTTTATTAATTATAAATATTAATTAGTACGATATATATATTTGTACTCACATCCTTGAAAATTATTTCGGGAATTCAAGCAAATGTCACAACTTGATAAAATTATCTTTCATATTTTGACAGTTGAGTAGGAACATATTTGAGTTGGCGAAAAATGATTCTCTGAAACCGCACGTGTGTGTAAATAATTTAATAGAAAATATATCATCTTTATTTCAAAATACATTTGCACACTACGTATCAAAAGTATATAATATGATAACGTAGTTTTTGCTATTCAATTGATTGAATTTTAGAAAAGAAAAAGATTTAAAAGTGTATAACTATGTCAGTCAATAAAGAGACATAGACTACGTTTACATGGCACTGTTGATCGGATTTTATAACATCGGTAGTTCTTAGGCCAGTCAATCACAACTATTCCATTCTTCTGAAGAATGATTACGATTGGTCTTCCTGACAACTACCGATGTTATAAAACCGATTAACGGTGTCATGTAAACGTAGTGCAAATTGAATCTTATTATATATTTAATTGCCTGCTCATTAAATATAAAGTGCAAACACATAGAAATTTTATATTTTTCTATACTTAAATGCAATAGGAAGAAATAATTAAACAAGTATCCTTGCATAGGAATATTATGCATAATTTTTACAAAACATATTTAAGATTCGCGCAATTGAGATATATAATAAAATTAATAACGATTTTATAAATCTTAGGTATACGTTAATAATACGATATGATCTTTTTAATCATGAAACTTACAAACTAACGGAAAAAGATTCGTATCCTAAATGCTAATAATTTTTCTAATGTAACAATAATAATATTGAAAATATATGGATAAAAATATATATAATAAATAATAACATAATTAATGATATACAAGAGCTTTTGTCGCGCATATCGATTTTCAATAATGGATAGATAATGTAACAAATACGTTTTACGTTCATTTGAAAACAAATTATGTGTACACATAATAAAAATTGTATGAATTAAAATTATGTGTATACACATAATAAAAATGCCGAATTATTTTTATGTCAGACATAATTTTAATTTATCCAATTTTTATTATGTCAAGACATAATTTTAATTCATCCAATTTTTATTATGTCTAGGGTAAACCAGCCAGTGAATGAACAAATATTTCTCCTTAAGTCGACACTTTGTTTATAACCTGACATTGATCTCAACACCACCTGTGAATTTTTCTCTTAATTTTCATCACAAAATCATTTATCTTCGACCTATAATTTTTTTCATATTTAAAATATAAGTGATTTTGTTCATTCACTGGACCCCGTTCATTCACTGGTTGGTTCACCCTAGACATAATTTTAATTTGTCCAGTTTTTATTATGTCTAGACATAATTTTAATTCAACGAATTTTTATTATGTCATGACATAATTTTAGTTCTGCCGCTAGGGAATTTTTTAAGTCGATTCTTATGAATCAAGCTTGAATTCGATGTCTAGGTATCCCAGGTTGCCGATAACGGGTTACAAATAGTGCGCTCCATAGTTTTCGGTGTCCAGGTGTAATAATACGTTGAATTCGATGTCTACGTGTCCCACGTTGCCGATGACGAGATCCACATAATGCGCTCCGTAGTTTTCGGTGTCTACGTGTATTAATACCTCAAATTCGATATCTACGTGTCCTACATTCGGATTTAAAGTTATTAATACACCTAGTCACCAAAAACTACGAAGCGCACTATGTGGACCTCGTTATTGGCAACCTGGAACACGTAGACATCGAATTCGAAATATTATTACACCTAGACACCAAAAACTACAAAGCGCGTTATCTGGAACTCGTCATCAGCAAGCTGGGACATCTAGACATTAATTTCAAGGTATTAATACACGTAGACACCGAAAACTACGGAGCGCACTATGTGGATTCTGTCATCGGCAACGTGGACATTGAATTCAAGGTATTAATACACGTAGACACCGAAAACTACGGAGCGCACTATGTGGACCTCGTCATCGGCAACCTGGAACACGTAGACATTGAATTCAACGTATTATTACACCTGGACACCGAAAACTATGAAGCGCACTATCTGGACCTTGTCATCGGCAACCTGGGATACTTAGACATCGAATTCAAGCTGGATTCATAAGAATCGACTTAAAAATTCCCTAGCGGCACTTTCTGCCAAGCGTAGAAAACTTTCTTTTCCGACAGCGGTGGTAATACGATGTAAGGATACGAAATCTCTCTAGTTATACATGAATCAATTGACTCAATATATATAATACCTAATTTACCTAAATAGAAATCTTCCTCCTGACTCCTGACCGATAAGTCTATCGACCTATAATTTATCTACTAGATCGTTCGAAATACGCGCGCGATACCGAACCTGGCGATACCTGCGCCGCCAGTGTCGAAAAAGTGAAAGTGACATTTTCTCTGATCACGTGATTATCTGATCACGTGATATATACATCGCAGCGTTAGGAGACGGAGAAGTAGACGGAGAAGTATCTTAAAAATAAATTTTCACATTTGGACTTTGCGTCGCAATATCTCCGCTCGTAGGGCACGTAGCGGAATATTATAAGAGAAACCCCCCCCCCTATTTGGACCTCAAGCTATCGATCAAGCCTACTTAGAACTTGATCCGTTCATTCGTTATCGAGATCTCAACATCTCAAGTACTCGCAACCCGTCGCGTCGCGTAAAAGAGTCACGGTCGGTCTCGCTCCGCGTGTACTTGGCGCGAGACACTACCGTGCGCTTGTAATAATACGCGTGTAATAATACGTTGAATTCGATGTCTACGTGTCCCAGGTTGCCGATGACGAGGTCCAAATAGTGCGCTCCGTAGTTTTCGGTGTCTACGTACGGCAACCTGGGACACGTGGACATCGAATTCAAGGTATTAATACACGTAAACAAAGAAAACTACGAAGCGCACTATGTGGACCTCGTCATCGGCAACCTGGGACACCTAGACATCGAATTCAACGTACGATTACACCTGCACACCGAAAACTATGAAGCGCACTATCTGGATCCCGTCATCGGCAACCTGGGACACGTGGACATCGAATTCAAGCTTGATTTTTTCTAATTGAATTAAAAATTCCCTAGCAACAGAACTAAAATTATGTCATAACATAATAAAAATTCGCTGAATTAAAATTATGTCTAGACATAAAAATTGGACGAATTAAAATTATGTCTAGACATAATAAAAATTGGATAAATTTAAATTATGTCTTGACATAATAAAAATTGGATGAATTAAAATTATGTCTGACATAAAAATAATTCCGCATTATTATTATGTGTATACACATAATTTTAATTCATACAATTTTTATTGCGTGTACACATAATTTGTTTTCGAATGAACGTAAAACGTATTTGTTACAATATCTATCCATTATTGAAAATCGATATGCGCGACAAAAGCTCTTGTATATCATTAATTATGTTATTATTTATTATATATATTTCTATCCATATATTTTGAGTAAAGGATAAAGGATAAAGAATTTTACTTTATATACCCCAAGGGGCCTTAAAGGGCGTTTTGAAGGGACGTACCCAACCCTAACCTCCATTTCATCCACTACCTTACTGTTTCCTCCTTTGGACCAACAGTTTAACGTCTCTTCCGAAAGACGGAGCCCAGTTTTCTCCGCATCTTGCACGGAAGGGCGCGGTTTTTTCGGAAAAAACTTTTCCATGATTCATGGCTCTAGTGGACTCGAACCTGGTTCCTCAGATTACGAGCCTGGCGCTCTACCACTAGACCACACCGCCGCCCTATATTTTTAGTATTATTATTGTTACATTAGAAAAATTATTGGCATTTAGGATATGAATCTTTTTCCGTTAGTTTGTAAGTTTTATGATTAAAAACATCATGTCGTATTATTAACATATACCTAAGATTTATAGAATCGTTATTAATTTTATTATATATCTCAATTGCGCGAATCTTAAATATGTTTTGTAAAAATTATGCATAATATTCCTATGCAAGGATACTTGTTTAATTATTTCTTCCTATTGCATTTAAGTATAGAAAAATATACAATTTCTATGTGTTTGCACTTTATATTTAATGAGCAGGAAATTAAATATATATGATTCAATTTGCGTCTATGTCTCTTTATTGACTGACATAGTTATATACTTTTAAATCTTTTTCTTTTCTAAAATTCAATCAATTGAATAGCTAAAACTACGTTATCATATTATGTATTTTTGGTACGTAGTGTGCAAATGTATTTTGAAATGAAGATTATATATTTTCTACTGAATTATTTACACACACGTGCGGTTTCAAAGAATCATTTCTTTGCCAACTCAAATATGTTCCTACTCAACTGTCAAAATAAGAAATATAATTTTATCTAGTTGTGACATTCGCTTGAATTCCCGAAATAATTTTCAAGAATGTGAGTACGAATATATAATATAATATTTATACGTAAGGGCGGTATTCTGACCGACACTCTTCCTACTTGGTTCTCTCCATTGATAATGACTCTGCCGTCACCATCCATTTCTGTATCTTAGCGATTGCGTCGGGGTTACCAACTCAGATGCAAATGGTTCTTGCAACTCGAATCGACGATCCGCTAAACGATGTTGCAGAACAAGCAGATCGGATACATGAGATGTCGAGCAAAGCAGTCATAGCTGCTACATCAACTTCTGGACCAAAAAAAACAACCCTAGAAGAACAAATTTTGGCCTTGACTAAACAGGTAGAAACGCTCTCAACACGACTCTCCAGAGAACGATCAAAGAAGAAGTTTGATACGAAGAGAGATCGAAGTCGAAGCCGAAGCAAAAGCCAGACAAAAGGAAAACATTATGATGAGAAAAATTGCTTCTATCATAATCGTTTCGGCGACAGGTTAAAAACATCGAGACATCCTGTCAAAATTGCAATACTCCGATTTGTTTGACAGGACTTTGTGTCTCCTAGCAACCGAGTTTTTCGAAAAATCACCCATAGATGGATGTCGTAACTCGTAATTAAAATTCAATCACGAGTGAATATAAAGACGACCAATTTTGAAGAAATTTGGCAATGGCAGAATTGTCCTACAGGAATTTCCTAAAGGAACAACACGCCACGCCTTTTGAATAACAAAATCCTTCACCGTCTCGACAGGGGAGACGAGGAAGGTGCAACCAAGAGGCGCAAGACTCGCCCGCTTCCTCTTGACCAGATCTTTGTGGTCAAGAGGAAAAAGGAAGCTCCTGCCGCAGCCTCCGGCGCTAGACGCCTCGAGGTAGGCGCTCATACGCCTACTCCAGCCGCTAGCCACCCATTATCCGGCGCAGGACGCCTGACTCACGGCTCCAAGCTGTTACCAGCCAGCGCCAGACGCCCTGCTCTCGGCGCCAGTCGCCAGGTCATTGGCGTTCCGCCGACTCCTAGCCCTAGTCGCTCCGTCGCTCCGCCGACTCCTAACGCTAGTCGCTCCGTCGCCGTCGCTCCGCTGACTCCTAGCGCAGGCCGCTCGTTTTTCGGCTTAACGCCGACTTCCGGCGCTGGTCATTCGCCAATCCTCGGCGCAAGTCGCCCAACCCTCGTTATATCAACGACGCCAAAAAGGAAACGGCCTTTTGAAGTTGGGACGTCGACGCCGGAATCAGGAGGATCAACGCCAAAAAATTCGTGGGTTCTTCCTCCCCTGATCTCTTTACCTTCGCTGTCACCGATCAGGAAAACCACTGAGGGGACGCAGACTTTTCGACAGGAGTTTCCAGACTCATCAACGCAGACGGAACAGCAAGGAAAACGGGATTCTTCTACGCAGACAGAAACTTCAGGAGCAGAGAAGAAGGAAGCGGCGACGCAGACTAAACGACGAGGAGAACGAGAACGACAAGTAATTCGAGGACGACGAGGAAAAAAATAAATTGTGAAGCAAGACAATTTTCAAAAAACGTTGTAAATGTTCTATCTGTACAAAATTACCTTTTTTAAAAAAAAGGTAAAGAAAGGCGCCAAGTACACGCATAGTAGTGTATATGTTGTTACCTCGAAAAAAAACAGTGGTAGTATTTTACCTCACAAAAATCTAAGTAACAAGTGGTAGACGTAATCTTTATATTTCAAAAAATCTCGAAAAAACCTAAGCAGTAGTATCTTTACCTCGAAAAAACCGAAGTAACAAGTGGTAGACGTAATCTTTGTATGTATCTCGAAAAAACCTAAGCAGTAGTATCTTTATCTCGAAAAAACCGAAGTAACAAGTGGTAAGGTAAAGGTACCAATACCCGGACACTTAAGCAGACGAAATGTACCAATACCTGGACACATATCTGTCTGGACACATACCTGGATACCTTTAAAAAAAGATAAATTTATGAAAATAAACGTTTGGCTATTATAACTGAAGTTTCAAACTACAAGAAAAAATACTTTTATCTTTGATTTTAATTCGCGTTATACTTATAAATAATAAAGGATGTCCAGATATAGGTACATGTCCGGAAATCGGGACGTTTACCTTAGACGTAATTTTTGTATCTCCAAAAATCTCGAAAAAACCTAAGCAGTAGTATTTTTATTTCTAAAAAATTATTACTCAAGTGATTATTTTACAATTACAAAAAAGAAATGATATCTCTTTTTAAATTACAGCGCCAATTACAGAGAACATACACTGAGAAAAAAAATTTGTCAATCCCAAGAAATATTTAGTCCGATACGTTCAACTAAACATTTTAGTTAGTTAACTAAACATTAGTTGAATTAATTAATTCTTGATTAAAGAAACGAAATAAATTGTTGAAACAACTAATATTTAGTTAACTAACTAAAATGTTTAGTTGAACGTATCGAACTAAATATTTCTTGTGATTAACAATTTTTTCTCTCAGTGTATTTTTCGAGATACAAAGATTACGTCTACCACTTGTTTCTTGGGTTTTTTCGAGGTATAATATTATCACTGCTTTTCTTCAATTAGAATAAAAGATTGAATCATGAAGAATTACACAGAGGTAACAGTACAAAATACAAATATTTTATTAAAATTATTAAACCCAACAAGGGAATACAAGGTATTTAAATACAAAGTTTATATATGTATTTTAAAAGATTTAATCGCATCGCAAAGAATTACAGAGGTAACAGTACAAAAAATAAAAATATTTTATTCAAATACATAAATTTTTCTTGTCAAAAAACTTGGCGCTGCTAGAGAGAGAAAGAGAGAGAGACCTTTTATCCTATACTTAATCATAAGCCGCATTATTTGAGAGAGAGAGAGAGAGAGAGAGAGAGAGAGAGAGAGAGAGAGAGAAAGAGAGAGAGAGACCTTTTACAAATGTAAATATTACTTATTCTATACTTATTCTATACTTAATTCTAATCGCTTTAAAAATATAAACTTATCCTAACTTATCCTATACTTAATCATAAGCCGCATTATTCACCGTCACACACACACACACACACACACACATCACCCACATTCACTCGCTCGCACATACACACCAGGCTGACCTAATTTTGAGGTCTAGCGATTGTTTAAATTCTGCTGCTGCGCACGAGATTCTGTAAGGGTAAAGGATTGGTCGAATCGGCCACGTTCTCTTAATACGTGTATTCTCTCAATACATATGGACACTACAACGGTCTGAATCGCAACTTAAAAAAAACATAACCTCACGTAATACATAACTTCGCATAAAACATAACCTCACGTAATACATAACTTCTCGTAATACATAACTTCTCGAACCGTAATACATAAAACGGCTTAGGATAATTTCTCCAATGCGTGCCTTCTTAAAAAATGCACGACTGACCCGTCTTCTCTCGCCAGAACGATTCTGTAGCATAATTACTTTCAAAATTACTAATGTTTTCACAGGAATCTTTTTGAGATAAATGTCTATTTATACGTAGAGCAGTCGCTTTAGCTTCTCTATCTCTTATTACTGCTAATGGAAGCACTGTCTGTGAGCATCACTTTGTGGATCTTGAGGAAAATGTTCAATTGTATTCGAATCGAAAATCTTTAACAAATGTGAACGCATCACTCTATGATCATATCTAACTTCGTCAGGTTTAATATTAAACAATAATGAAATCGCAAAAGCTATAGCAAAAACTCCGCAATCGTTACAGTTTGGTTGATATTGTACAGTAGGAAATTTGACAGGATTATTCTCAAAGTCGTATGTTGGAAATAATTCTCTCAAGAATATCTCGTGATGTTCGTGCAATTCTTGTTTATTTTGTAAATCATAGATATATATTTTTGTTGTATCGTAATAACTACATACCCAATGTGCATTTCTATCTGTAAGCTTTGGATCTGCACAATTGAATGGAGCTGACGAACTGCGCAATATTTGTATATGTTTTCTATCTTTTGGTATACATTGAATATCTTGAGGCATTTGGATTCGCCATGTTTCGACAGGTTTATAATCTGAACAACTTTGCAAAAGTGTATGGAAATGATCCATATGATCGTCCATAATCCATTCGCCTCGAATAATTATATCTCTTTCTTTAAAGTTTAAAATTATTTTCTTTTTTAAATTCTGTGTGGATCGCTTTATAATAGCGCGATTGTTTAAATCCTGCTGCTCTGCACGAAAATTTGTAGCATAATTACTTTCAGAATGTATCTGTATTTTAACTGGTATTTTACTCTTGTACGTATGGATGCTCACGTTTGGGTCAGCTGAAAGGAATAAGCATGAAAATCTCTTGCGCATATTTTAAAAGCACATAAATTGTGGAACATTTTAAGACTAAAACCAATTTGCTATCTGTATTTTAACTGGTACTTCACTCTTGTACGTATGGGGTACTCACGTTCAGAGTGGCCAAAGGGGATAAGCGCGGAAATCTGATTGTGCATATTTTAAAAGCATATGAATTGTGGAACATTTTAAGACTAAAACCAATTTGCTATCTATATTTTAACTGATACTTTACTCTTGTACGTATGAGGTGCTCATGTTCGGGGTGGCCAAAGGGGATAAGCGCGGAAATCTCATTGTACATATTTTAAAAGCATATAAAGTGTGAAACATTTTAAGATTAAAACCAGTTTGCTATCTATATTTTAACTGGTACTTTACTCTTGTACGTTTGAGGTACTCATGTTCGGGTCGGCCAAAAGGGGTAAACACGGAAATATTGTGCATATTTTAAAAGCACATAAATTGTGGAACATTTTAAGACTAAAACCAATTCGCCACCTGTATTTTAAATGTACTTTACTCTTGTACATATAGATATAGAATGCTCATGTTCGGGTCGGCCGAAGGAGATGAGCACGGAAATCTCATTGTGCATATTTTAAAAGCACATAAATTGTGAAACATTTTAAGACTAAAACCAATCCGTTATCTGTATTTTAACTGGTACTTTACTCTTTGTACGTATGCGAAACTCACGTTTGAGTTGGCCAAAGGCCGTGTTTTTATTTTTCCGCTACGTGCCCTACGAGCGGATATATTGCGACGCAAAGTTGAAATGTGAAAATATTATATTAAGATATTTCTACTAACGTCGACGTCTCTCAATATATATATATATATATATATATATATATATATATATTGAGATATATATATATATATATATATATATATGGGAAATGTAACTTTCACTTTTTCGACACTGGTCGATAGACTTATCGGTCAGGAAGAAGATTTCTATTTAGGTAAATTAAAAAATAATATTAACAGGTCGCTTATCGCAATTTTTTATTTTTGAT
The DNA here is from genome assembly GCA_030770255.1 of Temnothorax ravouxi. Classification (NCBI taxonomy): domain Eukaryota; kingdom Metazoa; phylum Arthropoda; class Insecta; order Hymenoptera; family Formicidae; genus Temnothorax; species Temnothorax ravouxi. Next base: position 25,141 of record JASTWP010002269.1, read on the forward strand.
TTAGTAAGAGAAAAAATTTTATAACTATCTAACAAACAGTAATACAGCATTGTTCCACATAAATTTTTGTAGTAAATTTACCGCTCTACAAAAAAGATTTCTTATCATTTTTTCATAAATTCAACCGTTCAAAAGATATTCAAAGTTAAAGTTCAATAAATTTTATAAAACTTGGTTTTTGCGTCTTATGAATTTTCATTATCATATCGACTGTCAAAAATTATAAAATAATCAATACATATTTTTGTAGAAAATTTTACAACTACAAAAAAAATCTTATATTTTTTTCATAAATAAAACCATTTAGACGATATTAAGATTTAAAGTTCAAAGTTTATAAAAATTTTTCTTTTTTTTCATATTAAATAAACAAAGCTCATAATAATTTTGTTATAATATGAAAAAAAAAGAATATTTTTTATACACTGACTTTAAACCTTAATATCGTTTAAATAATTTTATTTATGAAAAAAATATAAGACCTTTTTTGTAGATCGTTAAATTTTCTACAAAAATATGTATTGATTATTTCATAATTTTTGATAGTCGATATTATAAAATTTATCAAACTTTAACTTTGAATATCTTTTGAACGGTTGAATTTATAAAAAAATGATGAGATCTTTTTTGTAAAACAATAGGACCCCGCACAAAATCATAAGGATTTTGGACCTCACTGAAAATTTCTGAAACTTTGATATGTTACAGGTTATGATCTCCTGATCAAAAGTCCTCATAGATGCAAGACTCAAAAATGGATAGATTTTGAGATATAGAGGTTAGAAGGTCATCAACTGCCTCTACGAGCGCAACTCGGCGCGCGTATTTTTATGACTGTATTTGTGTGTGTGTGTGTGTGTGTGTGTGTTGTGTGTGTGTGTGTGTGTGTGCATCTTAGTTAACCACAATAAATAAAAATGACTAACGTTGATCGTTGTTGATCAAGTGATTCCTAGATTGGTTGGGCGAACTTTCATATTGGGAGTACTGATTGTTTTCTTGATTTTTGCCTCAGTTTAAAAATGGTTTATCTATATGTACTTGAACGTGAAAATATATTTTCAAGCAGTATCTTTTACTACGTTGAAGATTTCTAATGGCCAGTCTACAATGAGTCGTTAGTCGTTAGTCAGATGTCGGAAGAGAGTCGGAAAAAGTCATAAACGTGTCATAAGGCGATCAGAAGTCTGTAATCGGCAATCATAAGCGATTGGCCAAATGTCATCTATTACGATCACCGATTACAGGCCTCCGATTGCCTTATGATACGCTTATAACTATTTCTTCCGACATCTGACTAACGACTAACGACTCATTATAAACTGGCCATTAGAAATCTTCAACGTAGTAAAAGATACTGCTTGAAAATATATTTTCACGTTCAAGTACATAGATAAACCATTTTTAAACTGAGGCAAAAATCAAGAAAACAATCAGTACTCCCAATGTGAAAGTTCGCCAACCAATCTGGGAATCACTTGATCAACAACGATCAACGTTAGTCATTTTTATTTATTGTGATTAACTAAGATGCACACACACACACACACACACACACACACACAGAAACACACACACACACACACACACAAACGCACACACACACACACGCACGCACGCACACACGCACACACATAAACACACGCGCACACACACACACACATAAACACACGCACACACACATAAACACACACGAATGCAGTCATAAAAATACGCGCGCCGAGTGGCGCTCGTAGAGGCAGTTGATGACCTTCTAACCTATATCTCAAAATCTATCCATTTTTGAATCTTGCACCCATGAGGACTTTTGATCAGGAGGTCATAACCTGTAACATATCAAAGTTTCAGAAATTTTCAGTGAGGTCCAAAATCCTTATGATTTTGTGCGGGGTCCTTTACTACAAAAATCTATGTGAAGCAATGTTGTATAACTGTTTGTTAGATAATTATAAAATTTTTTCTATCTTACTAAATAAAAAATAAAAAATCGCGATAAGCGACCTGTTAATATTAAAATTAATATCTTATTTTACCCTCCTGCAAGTATATATGCTTTTCGTGAAATAAAAAAAAATTACTCCAAAATAACATATATATATATATATATATTATTTTGGAGTAATTTATATATATATACAGGGTGTCACCGAATCCTTGGTACTTTTCTCAGATTTAGATAGAGCGAGCCAAACTGAGTCGAAAAGTCATGTACCATTTTGCAATTTTCGCAATAGTTTCTGAGTTATTAATGATTAAAAATCGCCGTATTAGCCCGCCCACCGCCAAATCCAAGCGCGCGGCGAGAAGCGGCCGCCCCGCGGTCGGCGCGCGGGCAGTTGTTTACTACAAGCGGCGATGATCACGCACGAGCGGCGCGTAACGCCGGGCCCCCGTCCTGAGCGATGATAGTTTCTCGCATTTTTTTTAAATAGAAAGAAAATATTTTAACATAGAAAAATTTTTTGTGCGTACGTATGTACATACGTGTGTACATGCATACACAGGAAAATATCAATTGCACTGTTTTAAAAAGCGATTACTCAATTTATTTTTTTTCTTTTAGTAAGTAACGGTTGTCTTTAAGGAAAAATATTTTCTTGATAATAGTCTTAAAATGTACAAATTTTAGAAAGAGTCTTTATCATGTACTCGAAAGAAGAATTTATACTCCTTCAAAGAACATAATAAAATTTTATCGAATGAAAAATCAAAATTATAAATAAAGTAATATGAGGACCCTCGAGATTAAAATAGGAGAAGTCAAGGCTGTGAGGGAGATGTCAGACGCAGATCACAGTGCGTAATATCAGAAATTTATTCGTCGTTTTGATACATTACATCGATCCGTACGTTTCGGTTCAGTTTTGAGCCATCTTCAGCGGTAGTTACAGAAATTAAGTTACACGTTCTCCGTACCGTATGATGAGTGTACTGATTCCAAGTATCAGAAACATAGACCAATTGATTCATATCTGTAAATTTGTTTAATTAATGTTGAGATATTAAAAAGATCCCTTAGGAAATTCACCATTCGGTTTGAAAAACGTGGAATACAAAGCCATGTGCAATACTCTCTGCGAGAAGACGTGACGATCTTATCGACACGACACATGCACAGCAATGATATGAAAGATCTTGCAAGAAGAGGCATGTCGTAGGTCAACACACCGGCGAGGATTATAACAAAGCACGATTTGACACCGTCTCAAAATGACACGGATTTTTTGCATCATGCATATGTCACGGTTTTGAGCAAATTGTAATCCATGCTCATGAACTTTGGTCGTTGGCAAATCGGGGTTTTACTATTGATACATGCAATATTGTGACGGTGTCAAATTGTGCTTTGTTATAATCCTCGCCGGTGTGTTGACCTACGACATGCCTCTTCTTACAAGACCCTTCACATCATTGTGTGTCGTGTCGACAAGATCGTCAAGTCTTCTCGCAGAGAGTATTCATTATGTACATGGCTCTGTATTCCACGTTTTTCAAGACAAATAGTGAGTTTCCTAAGGGATCTTTTTAATATCTCAACATTAATTGAACAAATTTACAGATATGGATCAATTGGTCTATGTTTCTGATACTTTGAATCAGCAAACTCATCATACGGTACGGAGAACGTGTAACTCTTAACTTCTGTAACTACCGCTGAAGATGGCTCAAAGCTGAGCCGAAACGTACGAATCGATGTAATGTATCAAAACGACGAATAAATCAGTTATTTCTGATATTACGCACTGTGATCTGCGTCTGACCCTCATAGCCTTGACTTCTCTTATCAAAATAATTAGCAAATTAAATTTTTGTTTTAATTTTATATTTTTAACTGAAGAACTGAATAATTAGAATTTAGAATATTATTTATTTTAAGTAATATTATCAAGAAAACATTTTTTGTAAAGATCATCGTTACTTAAAAGAAGAGAAAACTGAGTAACTGGTTGTCTTAGCATTAGAATGATATTTTTTGCGTGTGCGTATACGGCACGCCATTTTACTATTTAATATCATCATAAAAATTCTACCAAATTAAATTGATACTCAAAGAAAAGAAATTATTATTACGTCTAGACATACTTATAATTCATCGAATTATATTATTAAGCTATAATTGAAAATGCAGAATTACAGTTATGTCTAGACAAAATATTAATTCTGAATTTATTTTACGTTATGACTTAAAAAATTTTCGGGAATTAAAATTATGTACATAATTGTAATTCCCGAATTTTACTTATGTACGCAATTTTAATACTTGAATTTCTATTATGTACACAATTGTAATTCTGGAATTACTTTTTTTTCTTTTGGTAAGTAACAGGGTTCTTTAAGAAATAATATTTTCTTGATAATTATCTTAAAATGTATTCATCACAAATTTTAGAAAAAGTCTTTATTATGTACTGGAAAAGAGAATTTATACTCTTTCAAAGAACATTATAAAATTTATAAGCGGTATTATTTGACCAAACTGACGTTGCGTATACATGTCGTACAATTACATTAATTCAATCCACATAACTGTTCTTCAATATTTATAATCATGGATCGCGATATAAGCTCGCGAGCCAAAAAATAATTCAAAACAGAAGTCGTTTTTGTTCGACCCAAATGGCCAATAATTTATTAATTTCATAACGTTTCGGCTGCAATTTCAGCCCTTCTCAAGTGAATAATCACGCCATCAATCATCAATAACCGCATACAAAAAATCCATTACATTGCTGACATCGTGCCCAAACTACGTCATGCATAGGGTAAACTCGGGTAAGATGGCCATAGTTTTTTAAAATGCAAAAAACATACATTTATTTTTATTATTTTTTAACAGTGTTTGGCATATCCCTTCGCTGAAGCTTAAAGTACGTAAAACTATCGAAATTAAGAAGAAAACACTTAACATAAATTTTATATTATCAAAGTATTACAACAAATGCATTGGCCATCTTATCTGACCTTTAAGGAAAAGAGGCCTTTAAGGCCATAGTATTACGGGACATAGTATTACGGTTTCATTGCAGCGAATGCATTGAATCCAAACTACTTTCATTACAAAGACTTCTGACAAGAGATAAACTTTCTGATTTGCGTACAGAAACATCAGGATGTCTAGACAAAAATGAATAAAGTCACTCATCCAGCTTTTTGAGTTTCATTATTGAATCTGTGTTTGATTTCAAGTTGATTAGCAAAATTATAAGCCAGTGTACGAGGATCATCTCGAGCAAGCAGAAAACCATGCTTTTGCATCATTTTAATATGGTGCACCATTCTTTCTTCATTCCAAGCGAGCAGGTAGGCCATCTTACCCAAACTGTGAGGAAAAGATGACCATAGTATTTATAAATAAATAGTGAAAATAGAAACACAAATTATAGGTCAAATTACAATTTACATACCTTAATTATGTGTGTAACGTTGATTATGGCAGCTTAACTGTAATTTATTCGACGTTATAGCAGCATTTAGCGGACACATGAAAAACTTTGCAGGCAGTCGAAAGTAAATAATATCTAATATAATATTCACAACATTATTATTTCGACTAGTGTACGCACATAAAATAAACAACTGTAAATATTGATTATCTTTGAGACTGACTACAAAAATGCACTGTTTAGCCATTATTAGAGAAATTACAGCCATGGGCCATCTTTTCCGTATGGCCATCATATCCGAGTTTACCCTACGTAAAGCTAAAAGGCGAAAAAACTAACGATAGTCAATAAGATAAAATAATCGCTCAGAAGTCATAAAATAAAAAATAAAAATTAAATAAAAATTGAAATAAATAAAAGTAAAAGGTGTACAAAAGTAAAAACAGCAACTTACATATTCTGTGCGTCAAAAAATAAGAACAGAAAAGCCATCTCTGCGAACACATCCGTACAACGTGACAGTCGAAGTCATACTAAATGACCGACACAATAACGCACAGAATATGTAAGTTGCTGTTTTTACTTTTGTACACCTTTTACTTTTATTTATTTCAATTTTTATTTAATTTTTATTTTTTATTTTATGACTTCTGAGCGATTATTTTATCTTATTGACTATCGTTAGTTTTTTCGCCTTTTAGCTTTACGTAGGGTAAACTCGGATATGATGGCCATACGGAAAAGATGGCCCATGGCTGTAATTTCTCTAATAATGACTAAACAGTGCATTTTTGTAGTCAGTCTCAAAGATAATCAATATTTACAGTTGTTTATTTTATGTGCGTACACTAGTCGAAATAACAATATTGTGAATATTATATTAGATATTATTTACTTTCGACTGCCTGCAAAGTTTTTCATGTGTCCGCTAAATGCTGCTATAACGTCGAATAAATTACAGTTAAGCTGCCATAATCAACGTTACACACATAATTAAGGTATGTAAATTGTAATTTGACCTATAATTTGTGTTTCTATTTTCACTATTTATTTATAAATACTATGGTCATCTTTTCCTCACAGTTTGGGTAAGATGGCCTACCTGCTCGCTTGGAATGAAGAAAGAATGGTGCACCATATTAAAATGATGCAAAAGCATGGTTTTCTGCTTGCTCGAGATGATCCTCGTACACTGGCTTATAATTTTGCTAATCAACTTGAAATCAAACACAGATTCAATAATGAAACTCAAAAAGCTGGATGAGTGACTTTATTCATTTTTGTCTAGACATCCTGATGTTTCTGTACGCAAATCAGAAAGTTTATCTCTTGTCAGAAGTCTTTGTAATGAAAGTAGTTTGGATTCAATGCATTCGCTGCAATGAAACCGTAATACTATGTCCCGTAATACTATGGCCTTAAAGGCCTCTTTTCCTTAAAGGTCAGATAAGATGGCCAATGCATTTGTTGTAATACTTTGATAATATAAAATTTATGTTAAGTGTTTTCTTCTTAATTTCGATAGTTTTACGTACTTTAAGCTTCAGCGAAGGGATATGCCAAACACTGTTAAAAAATAATAAAAATAAATGTATGTTTTTTGCATTTTAAAAAACTATGGCCATCTTACCCGAGTTTACCCTATGCATGACGTAGTTTGGGCACGATGTCAGCAATGTAATGGATTTTTTGTATGCGGTTATTGATGATTGATGGCGTGATTATTCACTTGAGAAGGGCTGAAATTGCAGCCGAAACGTTATGAAATTAATAAATTATTGGCCATTTGGGTCGAACAAAAACGACTTCTGTTTTGAATTATTTTTTGGCTCGCGAGCTTATATCGCGATCCATGATTATAAATATTGAAGAACAGTTATGTGGATTGAATTAATGTAATTGTACGACATGTATACGCAACGTCAGTTTGGTCAAATAATACCGCTTATAAATTTTATAATGTTCTTTGAAAGAGTATAAATTCTCTTTTCCAGTACATAATAAAGACTTTTTCTAAAATTTGTGATGAATACATTTTAAGATAATTATCAAGAAAATATTATTTCTTAAAGAACCCTGTTACTTACCAAAAGAAAAAAAAGTAATTCCAGAATTACAATTGTGTACATAATAGAAATTCAAGTATTAAAATTGCGTACATAAGTAAAATTCGGGAATTACAATTATGTACATAATTTTAATTCCCGAAAATTTTTTAAGTCATAACGTAAAATAAATTCAGAATTAATATTTTGTCTAGACATAACTGTAATTCTGCATTTTCAATTATAGCTTAATAATATAATTCGATGAATTATAAGTATGTCTAGACGTAATAATAATTTCTTTTCTTTGAGTATCAATTTAATTTGGTAGAATTTTTATGATGATATTAAATAGTAAAATGGCGTGCCGTATACGCACACGCAAAAAATATCATTCTAATGCTAAGACAACCAGTTACTCAGTTTTCTCTTCTTTTAAGTAACGATGATCTTTACAAAAAATGTTTTCTTGATAATATTACTTAAAATAAATAATATTCTAAATTCTAATTATTCAGTTCTTCAGTTAAAAATATAAAATTAAAACAAAAATTTAATTTGCTAATTATTTTGATAAGAGAAGTCAAGGCTATGAGGGTCAGACGCAGATCACAGTGCGTAATATCAGAAATAACTGATTTATTCGTCGTTTTGATACATTACATCGATTCGTACGTTTCGGCTCAGCTTTGAGCCATCTTCAGCGGTAGTTACAGAAGTTAAGAGTTACACGTTCTCCGTACCGTATGATGAGTTTGCTGATTCAAAGTATCAGAAACATAGACCAATTGATCCATATCTGTAAATTTGTTCAATTAATGTTGAGATATTAAAAAGATCCCTTAGGAAACTCACTATTTGTCTTGAAAAACGTGGAATACAGAGCCATGTACATAATGAATACTCTCTGCGAGAAGACTTGACGATCTTGTCGACACGACACACAATGATGTGAAGGGTCTTGTAAGAAGAGGCATGTCGTAGGTCAACACACCGGCGAGGATTATAACAAAGCACAATTTGACACCGTCACAATATTGCATGTATCAATAGTAAAACCCCGATTTGCCAACGACCAAAGTTCATGAGCATGGATTACAATTTGCTCAAAACCGTGACATATGCATGATGCAAAAAATCCGTGTCATTTTGAGACGGTGTCAAATCGTGCTTTGTTATAATCCTCGCCGGTGTGTTGACCTACGACATGCCTCTTCTTGCAAGATCTTTCATATCATTGCTGTGCATGTGTCGTGTCGATAAGATCGTCACGTCTTCTCGCAGAGAGTATTGCACATGGCTTTGTATTCCACGTTTTTCAAACCGAATGGTGAATTTCCTAAGGGATCTTTTTAATATCTCAACATTAATTAAACAAATTTACAGATATGAATCAATTGGTCTATGTTTCTGATACTTGGAATCAGTACACTCATCATACGGTACGGAGAACGTGTAACTTAATTTCTGTAACTACCGCTGAAGATGGCTCAAAACTGAACCGAAACGTACGGATCGATGTAATGTATCAAAACGACGAATAAATTTCTGATATTACGCACTGTGATCTGCGTCTGACATCTCCCTCACAGCCTTGACTTCTCCTATTTTAATCTCGAGGGTCCTCATATTACTTTATTTATAATTTTGATTTTTCATTCGATAAAATTTTATTATGTTCTTTGAAGGAGTATAAATTCTTCTTTCGAGTACATGATAAAGACTCTTTCTAAAATTTGTACATTTTAAGACTATTATCAAGAAAATATTTTTCCTTAAAGACAACCGTTACTTACTAAAAGAAAAAAAATAAATTGAGTAATCGCTTTTTAAAACAGTGCAATTGATATTTTCCTGTGTATGCATGTACACACGTATGTACATACGTACGCACAAAAAATTTTTCTATGTTAAAATATTTTCTTTCTATTTAAAAAAAATGCGAGAAACTATCATCGCTCAGGACGGGGGCCCGGCGTTACGCGCCGCTCGTGCGTGATCATCGCCGCTTGTAGTAAACAACTGCCCGCGCGCCGACCGCGGGGCGGCCGCTTCTCGCCGCGCGCTTGGATTTGGCGGTGGGCGGGCTAATACGGCGATTTTTAATCATTAATAACTCAGAAACTATTGCGAAAATTGCAAAATGGTACATGACTTTTCGACTCAGTTTGGCTCGCTCTATCTAAATCTGAGAAAAGTACCAAGGATTCGGTGACACCCTGTATATATATATACTAGCTGGTTACCCGGGCTTCGCCCCGGAGGACATATGTAATAAGACACGCAAATAGTCTCTCTCTCTCTCTCTCTCTCTCTCTCTCTCTCTCTCTCTCTCTCTCTCTCCCTTCCTCCCTCCTTCCCCCTCTAAAATGCTATAAATTAAAAAATATTACTTATTTATCGACTGAAGTTTAATTCCGTCATATATAATTCTTTGAGATTCACTCAAATATTTCCTAAAAAATTGGAAAAATTTCGTAATCGATTTTCAAAAAAATACCGGTTCCCAAAATGATCGGTAACGAAAAACTATACAGTTTATAGCACTTTCCAGAAAATTCTACCCCTGTTTTACATACAATTCTTTAAAATTTGATCAATTATTTCCCGAAAAATTCGTCAAACTTCTGATACTTGCTCTCTCTCTCTCTCTCTCTCTCTCTCTCTCTCTCTCTCTCTCTCTCTCTCTCTCTCTCTCTCTCTCTCTCTCTCTCTCTCTCTCTCTCTCTCTCTCTCCCCCCCCCATCTGTCCCTATCTGTAGAATTCATTATCACTTAATCTACGTGTCAAACTTGTGACTACCTTGATTTTGCCTTTGTTCGATTACTGCTCTCTGGTATACAACGACTTGACTGAGGAGCTAAACACCAGGCTTTAGAGACTCTTAAATTGCGCTATTCGTTTCATTTTTGATGTAAGGCGTGATGAACTTATCACGCCTTACCGTCGTCAACTGGGGTGGTTGTCGGTCAAAAATCGCCGTCTTTACTTTCTCGGTATCGAAATGTTTAAGGTGTCCTATGGCTTATCTCCTAGTTACCTTTCGGAAATTTTTGTTGATCATGACCCCTCAGTCAGGCGATCGTCACGTCTGGCGCTACCGCACTCTTTTCATGTTCCCATTCACCGAACTGAAACCTATCATAGGTCCTTCCATCTAGCGGGCATCTACTATTGGAACTCGCTTCCTAATGATGTTACTTCAGTAACGTCTGTCGCCGTTTTTAAGTGTAAGCTTTACAACTATCTTTTCTCGCTTGAGAGTAGCTCTATTTAGAGTCTTACCAGTCTTTGCCTTATGCATGATCTTATTGAGAGTGTCAACTTATCGTTTTTACGTCAATTAGTTTAGTAATTTTTAATGTTCATTAAATTGTTCTTGCATTTCTTACGCGTGGGTCTGTGACTGTGCATCGCTCTGTGCATCTTTTGCGAGCTATTAGCAGTGTGCTTCAACCCTTTTTTTCACTTTATTGATTCCTCCGTCTGGTTGCAGTTCCACTGCAGGTTGCTGCTCAATGCACATCTGTCGCTATTATACACTATATTATTTTATTATTTTTGTTTATTTTTTAATTGTTCTACTTACTCTATATCATATTCTAATTTTACTACATATTTGAGTTAGTTCTTAGTTTTACAGCGTATATTATTCAGATCGGCCACACGTTATTATGTTGTACTTTTTATCCTTGTTTTTACACCGATCATATTTGCTCGCCTCATGAGAGAGAGCATTCACATGTTTTTTGGTCGCTGCCATATGCATACCATTTGCTCGCCAACATTCGCACTCTTTTAAATTTTATTTTCTGTTAAATGCATATTGAAAGCGACTACACTGCGTCTCACGTATGTTTAGTTACATTTCTTATTATTTTTGTTCCGTTATTTGATTATTTGTTGTTTATACATTCGATACATATTTGTTATTCACTAACAGCCTAAAGTCTTGACTATGGCTTAAATAAAACCAATCAATCAATCAATCAATCAATCAATATCTGTCCCTCTCTCTCCCTTTCTCTCCCTCCCTCTTTCTCTCCCTCTTTTCCCCTCTCCCTCCCCCTTTTCCCCTACCCTCCTCCACCCTCTTTCTCTTTCTCTATCTCTCTCTCTCTTTCTCCCCCTCTCTCTCTCCCTCCCTCTCTCCCTCTCTCTCTCTCTAAAATCGGTAACGAAAAACTATACAGTTTATAGCACTCCCCGGGAAATTCTACCCCTATTTTATATACAATTCTTTAAAATTCGGTCAATTATTTCTCGAAAAATTCGTCAAACTTCTAATACCGGTTTTCAAAATAATCGGTAACGAAAAATTATATACTTTATAGCACTCCCCGGAAAATTCAAACCTTACTTTATGTACAATTCTTTGAGATTCGATCATTCGGAACCGGTTTCCAAAAAGATCGGTAACAAAAAATAGTACACTTTATAACACAACCCGGGAAATTCTACTTCTTCTTCATGTACAATTTTTTGAGATTCAATTATTTCCCAAAAAATTTGAAAAATTAAAAAAACCGGTTTTCGAAAAGATCGGTAACAAAAACTGTACACATCATGGCGCTCCCCAGAAAATTCTACCCTTACTTCATATACAATTCTTTAAGATTCGGTCAATAAATTCCCGAAAAATTAAAAAAATTTTGATACCGGTTTCCAAAAAAATCGGTAACAAAAAATTATACATTTTATAGCACTCCCCGGAAATTTTTACCCCTGTTTGATCTATAATTCTTTGAGATTCGGTGAATTATTTCCCGAAAATTTCAAAAGAATTAGAAAAACCGGTTTCCAGAAAATCGGTAACGAAAAACTATACACATAGTGGCACTCCCCGGAAAATTCTACCCCTATTTCATATACTTTTGACAAAAATTCGGTTCAGGGGTTTGGGCTGGGCGTTGATGAGTCAGTCAGTCAGTCAGTCAGTCAGGACATCTTCCTTTATAGATATAGATATATATATATATGTTATTTTGGAGCAACTTTTTTTATATAATACACACACACACACACACACATGTGTGTGTGTGTGTGTGTGTGTGTGTGTGTATTGGTGGTAAGGAGCTGATGCCAAAAAGATCCCGTTTACTTGAAGAAATTATCTTAAGTTATTATCATACCGATTTGTCTCATTATTCTGTGCATAAAAGTATTAAGGTAACATTACCAAAAACTTAATGTTTTACAAGATATTTTGTATTTTATGTCAAATACTAAAACTTTCCAGTCTTATAATTCCAAAAGTCCTTAATTTTGAAAAGCTTTCGAGATTAGCTACAAGAATATGCATTCAAAAATAAGGGTTTCCATTTAAGAAATTAAAGGTGTCGTTTACATGAGCTTTAAACGACCATCCATGGTAAACCAATGACACCATCTTGTGGCTCCCTCAAAACCAAATAACTTTTATCTCAAACATTTTTCTCTCCCGGGCTTGGTTCTCGAGATATTCGACTGGATGGATTAAAATGGTCCACCCTGTATAATCAGATCCAAAATTTGGGTACTATAAAGTACTAACTTGAGTATACTAACATAAAGATAAGATCATATTTCCAAATTTTGGATCTGATTATATATAATCATATAAAATTAGATCTTTTCATATCTAATAATATATTTTTACATCTGACCATATTATTTACATCTGACCATGTTATACATTTTTTTTCTCGAGCAGTAGCACTGATATTGGGCCTGTTTGGCGCTCGCCAAAGTGTATATATAGTTCTCCTTAGTTTAGTTATGTACATACTATTTTGATTATCTCTCGTTTAACGTATTTCGGGACTCGCGCGAAACGTCGGCGGATCGCGATCGACACGCGTAATCGATGTTTCCGCGACTCACCAATCGGTGCTGCCCTCGTTCACCCCACGAGGGCACCCGTCTAACGAAGAGCAAGTACTCCCGCTCCCGACACTTACAGCGCCGGAGCACGAACACTCTCTCACAAGAAGTCCTTCGTTTAACACGTCTCGGGGTGCACACGCACTACGCTATACCGTCGGATTCCGAGATCCAGAAGGTTCGCCAGATCGACGGCCTTCCGTGCTTGCTTGCTTTGCTGCCTGCCTTGCTTGCCCGCTATTTGCTTGCTGCCTGCCTTTGCCCGCTGCCTTGCTGCACGTGCCACCACGAGCTTGCACGAGACGGATCCTCGAGGAGACGACGGCATCCCGAACGGTGAGTCGCATGCCTTTTACATCGATTCTCGCTTTCTATTCGCTTTGGGGAGGCATTACACACCTCCCCTGGTCCTTCGAGTCACGCTTATCGCAAATCCGGGGACGGCTCCACCGCCCCCCGAGCAGGGCCTGTTCTTTTTAGCTAAACTTCTTGCACATTGGAGAGAAAAAGAGAAAATAGTACAAAAAGTTTAGCTAAAAAGAAAAGGCCTATTATCATCAACGCAATTAATAAATTTCTAAAATTTGCAATAAGAAACGTTTTGTAAACGTTGTAAATATCGAGACGATAGATCCTTATCAAAACACTTATTTCACACAATTTACTTTTTTAATATAAATATAAAAATCTAAACCGTGGCACTTTGTTCTAATAGAATAAAGACGAAAAAAGAAAGAAGAAAGTTCAAGTACAAAGTTATAGATAAGAACCGTAAATGATAGCTTCTTAATACTTACGAACAGTATAATTAGTTCTGTAATGTTTCTATTCGAATATACCTTATATTGAATTGTAAATTTTTCAACAGATTAAATCAATGTAGAAATATCAAAATGTACTGTATTTATTTCGTAAAACCAGTCCAAAAAATATAAACTATATTATCTCTATTAACAATACGATTTGGTACTCATGTTCGGGTCGGTCAAAGGGGATAAACACGGAAATCTCATTGAGCATATTTTAAAAGCACGTAAATTGTGGAATACACACATTTTAAAACTAAAACACATAAATCTATAAGCTAAAAGAAACAGCAAATACTTTACTTGTAAATTATTGTGAATACTTACCAAATTACTATACACGTTTACTTCTCTTTTATTATGTATTTCTTTATCAAGAAACACCACGGTTATCGCTTCACTGACGTGAATCTCTTCACTGACATAAAGCCTCTATCTATCTAAATCTATACCACCATAAACCAAATAATCATAATCATGATATTACCATGAACAATCACAGTCGATAATTCCATTTCGCGTATCGTCGATAATGTTACCGATCGTGTAAGAAAAGAAATTGTATATAAAGCGGGGCGCACAGACTTTTGCATAACGCATAATACGTAAGCATAAGAAAATTGATTGGTCCATATACATGTGCATAAAGAAATAGATCAATCAATTTTTTTATGCTTACGCATTATGCGTTATGTAAAAGTCTGTATTCCCCGTTTAATACATAAACCGTGGATGAGCAGCTAAGTAACAATTAAATATGATTGGTTGAATCTAAAGATAAGAACCAATCACATTCTGTGTGCGTTCGAAAAAACGATTAGCGCTAAAAGCGCGCTCCCCGAACACAATCTCTATTATTACTTAGCCGCTGCAGTCGCCGCCGTCATTTGTTTATCAACTGACGTGACGGCGACATCCACGAATCCGCCTCGGCTGGAGATTCGTCTCGAACAGCCACGCCAGTCAAGTCCGCGCGCGTACGAAGAGTTCGAGTCGTTCGATCGGGACTCGCGAGGAACGAGGGATTCTCTCTTTTTCTCCCCGGCGCGAGTGCACGCGTACATACGTACATACACGCGTCCCCGCGTGCGTCTCCTAGTGCGCAACGAGGATCCCAGCCAGCCTGGGCGATCTGGCTACCAAGATGAATAAGACTACCGTCGTTGGAGAGACAGAACCAATGGAAATAACAGTAAGTATTACAAAATCGAAACAAAATTTAATACTTGGTACGAGACACTACTGTGTCTGTTAATAATTAATTTTATATTACAGATGGAGCCTATGACTGAGGAGTTTCTGCAGGAGGCGTCTAAACAATTACAAATTTTGGAATTGCAGCAATTTACGAAATTACCACCACCACAATCGAGTGGCACCCGTTTGACCACGTTAATATTGACCACGGTCCCGATTGACCACGTTGAAATTGACCACGTTGCGATTGACCACGTTGATATTGACCACGTTACGATTGACCACGGTCTTGATTGACCACGGTCCCTATTAACCACCGTCCCGATTGACCACGGTCCCAATTGACCACCGTCCCAATTGACCACGGTTCCGATTGACCACCGTCCCAATTGGCCACGGTCCCGATTGACCACGGTCCCAATTGATCACGGTCTCGATTGACCACGGTCCCGATTGACCACGGTCTCGATTGACCACCGTCCCGATTGACCACGGTCCCGATTGACCACGGTCCCTATCGACCACGTTGAGATTGACCACGTTGCGTTTGACCACGTTAATATTGACCACGTTAATATTGACCACGTTGCGATTGACAACAGTCCCGTTTGACCACCGTCCCGATTGACCACGGTCCCGATTAACCACGGTCCCGATTGACTACATTGATCTTGTTATCGCTGCATTTAATAGTATTTTTATTTTATCCCAAGCAATAAATTGATGTAATCGATACTGCATTATGTCACATATTTTTCTCGTATATATACAGCTTGCATATTTTACATATTGCAGTAATTACGTTAGTATAAAAAGTTAGGAAAAATGTCATTATGATATCAGCAATGTGCAATGCAGTGGTACGGAATTATATCCGACATTGTCATTTTGTGATGAATTTTATAGAAAATTATAATTTGTTAATAAATTTCCTAAACTAAATATACAGTAGTAAATAAAATTGCTGAAACAACAATGTTATTAATTAACATAACCAATAACAGAATAAATTGTAAATCAAATTGTTCGAGCTGGTTAGCGTTATCCCTACTAAAGAAGTTCAATTTTTGTATAAAAAGCACTTTTCAAGTTCCTATCTTTAAACGAAAAGTTTTATTTTTTTTCGCTGAAAAAAGAGAAAGATGTACCTACGTTCTTTATTATTTGAGGCAATGGCGTTACAATTTATATTATGATAGTATAAGCGCTTTCTATTTACACTTAAGTGAGCTGAGTCACTCAGTTACGTGAATACTTTAGGCTGAGAATAATCAGATAAGACGTCAATTTTTAGTGAGTAAAAAAAATTTACCTGATTATTTTGGTGATAAAGCTATCGCATAACAATACAAGTTTCTAATCTCACTTTTAATAGTACAGTAGGAAAAACATGGTCTCGATTGTGAATAAAAATTTATTGAATCTCACTCTCTATCAGCATTAAAAGGAACGTGCGTTCAACTGACGTCACAAGTGAGAATTAACTGAGTTTTGATGTAAATAAAAAGCTATTTATGTATCTTAAGTAAAATTGCACAATATATAGGACCCGGATTTATGATTTATTTGTGGTTATCGAATATATATTAGATATTAAGGTAAATATTAAGACAGATATTAAAATAGTGAAAAATGTAATCTGCTTTACTTGACATGCAGAAGTCTCCCGCCTGACTTTATCGCTAAGTTTATATTTATGAGTGCAAGCAACATGGCTTAATAATACGAAAGGATATCAAATCTTTTTAAATACGTTTTTTATATTCCACACATTAAAAGATTTATTTTTAATTTTTAGGCAGTGTTGCACTTACAAAAGTTATCACATTTCAATTTTGTAATTGCTTCATGTTACATAACATTACGTACATCTAATTTCATTGCCTCAAAAATTACAAAATACGTTTTTGGATAACTTAAGAATACTGAGAATACTAACAAAGGAATTAAACAGAACTAAACAGAATTTAAACAGAACTACTGTTTCCGTCGAATAAACTTAAATCGGTCGCTTACTTATTTTCATTTGATTTTAATATCACGCTCAAATGCACAGCCATATTGGATATACATTTAATACTAAGCAAGGAATTAAACAGAACTGGACGGGATCTAAACAGAATTAAACAGAACTTTTGTTTCCACCGAATAAACTTAAATCTAGTCACTATAAAATACATTTGGCAGCACGCATAAAAAGGAAATCTATTCCATTATTGTAACACATACGTTGTGTCATTTTTTCTAGTTACAGATATGAATAAGTATCGCGCTCAAATGCACAACCATGTAGGATATACACTTATCTATATTAATTATTATTCTTGCAAATTCGCCTATTTTGCCTTCGTCTAACTTGTCTGACTTTTTAGAAAAGAAGATTTATTTGTAGTTGATGAACTGTCGATATTCCTGTAACAAAGAAATATATCATTTCTTCTCGCATATGGAATAATTATTGTGGTATTATATTACGTTAATATATACTGACCACAGGTATTGAATGCTTTTTGAATACAGAAGTGCTACTTCAATAAGTAATCAATATAAAAAATCGTTACAAGTTTCTATTCAATAGCCAAACTAGGAGCGTTTAAAAGCTTTACACTTTAATAATTGAAAAGAATTCAATGTCTATAGTTTACTGTGTATTACACACATTATATATATTAATACATTAATAGAGCCTAGAAACAGCTTAAAAGTTTCAACTTCAAGTTAAATAATAAAATAATTATAAATGTAAATTTTTCTGTATTAAATTTGTAACGTGTTTTGCAGAAAAAATGTCATTTTGCAACAAATTTTCTTATTAAGATTATGCATTTATATGTTCTTGTTAATCAGGTTTAATAACGTTTATAGTACTATTTAATTCAAAATGTTTTTTCTGTTTGCAATCTTAACATTAAGCTTACTGTGAGAACCAAAGAGAAATCCGAGAGCAGACATGCTACATACTTTTTTTACGATATCTAAACGGACATCTATTTTTCAATACTTTTAGAATTGTCATTAATATATGTCCATCTAATTATATATAAATCAAGAATATAGAAATATATTATAAATCTCATGCGTTTTTTACTTACCTTTCTTTAAGATACAATTGATTTTATGCAGTTATCATACGATAGGTTACACATTGGACATCTTTTGTGTATTAAATTATTACTGCAACTCCCACATACACATAAATGTCCACATGGTACGAATATATATAATGCTTGTTCACTTAAGCATATGATACAGGTGCCTGCTGATCGTGGCTCTTTATTATTGTCAATAATACTTTGTACATCATCTATTTTATAATATGTTTTTTCAAGAGATGAAGTACTCTCTTCCAAAAAAGAGTAATCATCTTCTGATATTAGAATTTATTTAGAATTTAATTTCTTAATTACAAAAATATAAAAAATCTATATTTGAATAAAAATAGCATTCATATATAGCTATAAAAATTATTTTTTCACTATTAAAATATTTAGATGTTTATTTTAACAATTTATAATAAATGTAAAATGAGATATACAACGTCAAAGAATCTTTTAAATTAAATATTTTGTCGAGTTTTTTTATTTATATTATAATTGACTTTAGCAGTCAAAGTATCACTCACTTGCTTGAAAAAAATTAAATGCAATTTTACCTGATAATTCAATGAATGGAGAAATATCTTCTTGTCTCGGTGTACTATTAGAACGAGAACGATGCCGTCTTTGATTTTGAGTATATGTGGTTTCAGCTAAACATGGAATAAATAAGAGAAAAGATAGTAATTTCACTCATTTAGAATTTAATTTCTTAATTACAAAAATGTAAAAATTCTCTATATTTGAATATAAATAGTGCTAAGATGTAGCTTTAAAAATTATTTTTATGTGCTGTTAAAATATTTAAGGAGGTTGGTGTGTTGGACGAAATATAAGACAAGTCAATAATCTATACAAACATAATACGAAAGTTAATTATATCAACAATATATAGAAAAAATTGTACTGACTTCTATCGTTCCGTTTTAAAAATATTAGTTTTAAAAGTTACAGAAATGTGTATATATATAGATATATCCTTTATGTAAATATCATACCGTTCACTCGTTATCGAGATCTCAACATCTCGGGTACTCGCAACCCGTCGCGTCGCGTAAAAGAGACACGGTCGGTCTCGCTCCGCGTATACTTGGCGCGAGACACTACCGTGTCTCTTGATTATGTATCTCTATCCTATACGGTAAAAATAAATGAAATTTGTATGTTACACTTCTGCGACATTGAAAATTGCAATCACGGTTTTTTAATTTTTTAAGCTTAAAATATTTTCAATTTTTAAATAAATTACTTAAACAATATATCATAGTATAAAAATGTATAAAAAGAGGATAAAATTGCAATTTTACGTTTTTTCTTGTCTCAATGATAACATGTTTATGAATCATTTCTGAGATTAGCTTTATACTGTTTAATCATAAAACAAAATTATATATATATAGGCGACCGCGCCAACCTCCTTAATGTGTTATATAAAATTGATTTTGTAAAAAGTTCTTTTTATTTATAATTTACTTTAACAGTCAAAATTATTATTTACTTTATTGAAAACAGGGTGCAAGTAGAAACTTGTACATTGCTTCCTCATATTTTTTAAGTAAGCAAGTAGAAACCTGCATTGCTTCCTCTATTTTAAGCCATAATTATTTATATTTATTTATTTTGGCTATCTCATAGAGGAAGCAATCAAAATTATGGACCTTTAACCGCATATAAAGTTGAATCTAATCAACCAAAGCTTGATTTGGTTAATTAGTTCTGGAGTTATAGAAATGTGTCAAATTTACCAAAATTTCTATAGCTCCAGAACTAATTAACCAAATCTTAACGAATTGTATATGAAATAAGAGTAGAATTTTCCGGCGAGTACTATAGAGTGTGTATTTTTTTCGTTACCAATGTTCTGGAAACCGATTTTTTAATTTTTCTAATTCTTACGGGTAAAAGAATTTAAAAAAAAACGGTTTCCAGAACATCGGTAACGAAGAACTATACACTCTATAGCACTCTCCGGAACATTCTACCCCTATTTCATATAGAATTCGTTAAGATTTGGTTAATTAGTTCTGGAGTTATAGAAATTTTGGTAAATTTGACACATTTCTATAACTCCAGAACTAATTAACCAAATTTTAACGAATTGTATATGAAATAAGGGTAGAATTTTCCGGGGAGTACTATAGAGTGTATAGTTTTTTGTTACCGATTTTCTGGAAACCGTTTTTTTTATTTTTCTAATTTCTATACGTAAAGAATTAAAAAAATTGGTTTCCAGAAAATTGGTAACAAAAAACTATGTACTCTATAGTACTCCCCGGAAAATTCTACCCCTATTTCATATACAATTCGTTTAGATTTGCTTGATTAGTTCTAGAGTTATAGAAATTTCGGTAAATTTTGCACATACACACACATAGATACATACATACAGACATTTTTTAAAATTGCAATTTTTCGACGTTTTAGAACATTCTGAACACATTCAGAAAAACAAAGAAAATTTTTTTTTACGAAAACAAAGCTTCCTCTATGAGGAAGCAAATTTACAAAATTAAGTTGACAAATGTAATGCAAGTAAAATAAAATTTTACCTGAGAATTTAATGGACGGAAAAATATCCTCTTGTCTGGGTAAACTATTAGGAGAACGATGCCGTCTTTGATTTTGAGTATATGTTGTTTCAGCTAAACATAGAATAAATAATCTGTACAAAATTACCTTTTTTAAAAAAAAGGTAAAGAAAGGCGCCAAGTACACGCGTAGTAGTGTATATATGTATGTTGTTACCTCGAAAAAAACAGTGGT